>DWEL01000132.1:0-11547 GCA_018245955.1 Myscelus nobilis
TATACATATTAAGCCTTATATGCTAGTAAGCAATTGTAAAATATCACATTTTTGTGTAATAACAGTTTTATTTAATAACATTTGCAAAAATATCGGTAACGTAACTGCAGATTGAGTCAAGTGAAGGTACAATATACTTTGAATAGAAAGACATATATTTGATAAACAAGTGATTTGAAGAATAGTTAACGTTACAAAAATAAAATAAAATAGGCTTGGGGGTAAAAAATGAAATGAGTTCATTAAAATTTAACCTAGTCAATATTTTATCTCTCGGACAGTGTTAGGGTTATCAATCGACTGAACAATACTATGATGGATGCGCTGAGTTTCAACTGTTTGTAGATAACCGGACACAGAGGGAGCCTCTGATAGTATCTTCAGAGATTCATTTAAACTGTCGGTCGTTTCTTTATTTCTTTTATTTATGTTAATAGAGACGTAACAGATAAGTTTAATACATGTATACCTAATACTAGAGAATTGACTGTCAAACTGTCCTGGAATTTATACCACGTAAATAAAACTTTCAGAGTGCTAGGGTAACTTGACAGAAGATACTTTTAATTTCTACTACTTTTTTGTGCAAAGACAAAGATCCTGTATTGCTCTGGCCTTTAAATACTTAACAAAAGTAAGTAATTTATGTACATATATTTTTTTTATTTTATACAATTTTGCCACTGATGCTTTTATAGCATAAGTCTTAATTTACTCTGCCACTATAGTCTAGTCTATAGACTGTTGCTGCCGGCGCAATATTTTTTATGGTTTTTATCATGTGTGACAGACAGAGGGTCATATTCCTTAAAACGAAATACGATTTTCAAGTTTTACAGGTACACACGTAAAACTGTTGATAGGTTTATAATGATATCCAAACTCCAAGTAAAGTTACAATATGAGGGAAAATACATACATATAACAAATACCCTTACGTAACCACGTCCAAATCCACAAAATTCTATTTACCACCGCAAAAAAGAAAACAAAAAGATCGCTGATGGGCCATTATCGTCTCGTTGGAAACATGTTGCGGTGAACGCGAGCGATCACTGCGATCGCAATCATTACCGTCCGCCTGGCCGCGGCCGTCCACTGAAGACGTTGAACAAATTTAGCCGTTCGCTAATGACAAACTAGCACTATCCGACGAGTTACACTCGAGCCGCTGCACCATCAGGAAGGGTTTGTCGCGTCACATTATCCAAGGAATTGAATTGGAAATGTGCTGATGCATGTGAATTCTCTGCGGTCGCTCTATCTGCTGCATGTGCGTCGAAGCCATATTAATGCAATCTGCGGTCAGTGAATTGCTCGGCTTGGATTTCAACATTTTTATAATGAACAAAAAAAAGCGTGTCCTGTACCTTTCAAGTGATATACATAATTCGCGTTTCGCTAAATATCTCCCAATGAAATTCAACAGTATCAAAAAGCATTCCCATTACAGATAATGGTAATGTTCCAAAAAGTCGGGAGTAGGAATCGTAGAAGTAATTTTACATAATTATCCAACATTGCGCCGGGAGACAGGCGACGCGCTGACGCTTAAATCCTAATAACATCGCACGGGCCCGATCGGAATCTCGTTACGCTGCCGTAATCTGCTGTGAACCTCCACGATATTGTTTTGTAGGATTTGTACTAAACATCTACCGTTCGCCTTAATACTTTTCAATAAATAACACTCTCACTTCCTTATTTATGTTGTTGTAATATCAAGTTACAAACGCCAGCGCCAGATTACAAATGACCACTACGAAGTACATCTATAAATATATAGAACAGCCAGCTAAGAACGCATTACTATGGATAGGTATATAGTTAAATTTCAGTCTGGAGCATTAAATATTCCATATCCACTAAGCATTACATCGTGTCAACGAACACCGCTAATACCTACTGATTCACGAGCGACAGCTGAAATCTTCTCACGTATTTCTAATGTAGTAATGAGCCCTAAAGCCTCAAAGACATATTTTATTTTGTGCCAAACACATTTTATATTTCATTTCACGTTTCATAAGCAAAATCTTTTACCCTCCTTGCGTTTGGCAACCGTAATGCCCCGGTCGCTTAGTGTACTTTTATTGCGGTATTAAGTGATGTAATTTTTTCCATATTATATTATTCAAATTTAAATAACTGTCTCCGGTTTCCCCCGCGGAGTTCTCACTAACTACCGATGCCTTTCGTCGTCCCTTTGAATCTGGTTATTCTTCGGGAAGACATTTCTGCTGGGAAATCAAATGCGTAGAGTGGCTATTTACAACAGACATTTTTTTCGTGTTTACGTACTACAGGTATACTTAGACAATATTTTAACAACAATCGTCAAAAACTAAACTTCAATATTTGTAATGTTAAATTTGAATGCCAATAATGTGTGCAGCCCGGCTTAACACCGAGGTTGATACTATTAAATGCGAACTAATGACCAATACCTTTGTGAATCAATATTACTTGTAAATCATTTCATAAGTATGTAAAATAATAAATAAGATTACTCAATTGCGTCTCCACAGTTTTGATGTTGTAAAATTGGAGAAGTTGGAAGGCCGCAATTTTTACAAATGACATCGTGACGTTTATGCGGAGGGTGCGGCCGCCTACAAGTCATCAAGTTGCTTCTTTCCCATTATGCTACTCTCTTATGTTACTTTCTTAAACATTTTTACGACAATTAATAATGCGTTACTATCTCATAACACTTCATTTACCTTTATTGCTGTTGTTGT
This sequence comes from Myscelus nobilis, assembly GCA_018245955.1. Lineage (NCBI taxonomy): Eukaryota > Metazoa > Arthropoda > Insecta > Lepidoptera > Hesperiidae > Myscelus > Myscelus nobilis. The sequence goes on from DWEL01000132.1 coordinate 2,742, forward strand.
TCTAGGTATAAGCTGTGTAGATATTGCAAAATGTTTAATTACTAATAATTTTGTTTCTATTACTAAATTTAAATTTTAAAATAATTTTAAATACATTTGGTGATTAGCACTTTTTTACTTGATAAAAATCGACTATTTTATTTAATCACTTATGGAAAATGTATGTTACCTATGCGAGATTCTTTGCTCATAACGGAAACCCCTCAGCTACTTGTATTTTCTTTATAATTTATTCTATTCTCCCCCATACATTGGCATCGGCCGCTGATATTTTTTATTCGATTAGTAAACCCCTAAGGTGTTTTTAGCCTTTTTTCGCTCGATTTTCTTCGAAGCTTTGTTGACTGCTCGAGGAGGGTTATAATGCTCATTTCTTTTGGGTGAGCAAACTTATTCGGTGTTGTGATACGACCGAAGTGAAATGCATACTATTAATTTATAGATTATCACTATTTCATTACTACTTCATACGAACACTCGTTCAATCTAAATCTCTTTGCTACATACTGCAATGTTAGGAAAAACCTTGAAGACCGAACGAACATGAGGTTTGGTTATATTTTAAAAGTTGGCAGCGACTCTAACCGCCGCAGTTATACACTCGATTTGTGTTGCAAAGGAAACGGGGAGGACAGAGGAAACTTTTGATGGATCGGATGGAGTTTGTTTTGCATGTGAGTGATATGTCTGAAATAATAAATGTTGAGGCGTCGACGCTTCCCTAAACTCCCCCACGGAGGGTGAGCTAAAACGATTTTTGATTTGGGTGTCAAGCAAATGTTTTAGGCGGTGACACGCCGTGAGGATTTCATTTTCTTAATCGATTATTCATAATATAAATTAGTGGAGATATCCACACATGACTTCATTCATGTTGGTATATAATACTTCATTAAGTTATGTATTGCATATGGTTCAACACGTTAGAGCCTACTACACAACAATGACACCGAGAGCTTTGTTTAATACTTACTCTAATCAGATTATGCATACAAGAACGGTTCGGAGCGGTCGATGCTGCAGTATTAGGCTATGAACGGTTCAGAATTAACTAATCAGCGTACATTGGCTTTGGTGGTAGATTGCGAAGCATTGTCCGCGCTCGTGGCCCCGGAATATCTGTTTAGGCGACTGACCGTCCTGTAATGGCAATTGTTGGCGTTAACTAACTTCGTTAACCTTCATAATTAAGGTATTCAAATATTAGCCGGCATAATCTGGGATATGTGAGGCGAACATTTCGTAAATATGGGCGCAATTTTAAATGATGCGATGTCAATGAAACTAATATTATAATCCCCACTCTTTTTTATGACGAAAAGATTTGTCAATGTAAAAATAATTATCTTTTAATTCGTTTTTCGCTGTCCATCGTGGAATTGGAATTTATTTTTTCTTCCTTCACTGTGCAGTGATTCAACGCCAATTTTTGACGTGACAAGTGAATGAATAATATTATTTCGTCTCTGAAGCGTTGCCGGGTGCCGGTGGCAGTTCGCTGGGGCGAATGTTAATTTATCTATTTGTTCAAGAATGTCTGCGTTAGAACAGTCAATCAAGTTGGTCATTTATGAATCAATACCAACTTAGGTCTTAATCGCTTACAACTTAACTTCGTTTCATTCATAATAATTATTTGTATTCACACCTTAAAAAATCACGTCCTGTTAGCTGTGGAACATCATCAATCACATTAATAATTTTAATGGTCAAAATAATACCAAGGAAGTGGAAATAATTTATTAGTTTATTGATACAGACTTTATCTTTTGTCCGATCGAACGGAGATAATTTATTTTGATCCGTTCCCTTGGATTCGATCAACACTGCGAGCTCTTGTTAAAAAGTGTCGTTTTAAAACAAGAGTTAGTTTATTATATACAGGCTTATAGAAGTATAATTAAATGTTACTACGATTATTATGACCAGGTGTGTCACCGTACAGTAATTTGTATAAGTGGGACGGTAATATTAATATTCAATCAAGAATTCTCATTTATCAGTACTCTGTTGTGTTGCATTGTTTTTAAATAAGCAGCAAATTTTACATAACTTTAACTACTTTCGCCATTCGTACGTCGAGTATTCATGTTACTAAATGTGTGTACATAATATTTATGTGTAAATGTTAAATCGTTGTTTATATAGTTACGTGGAAGCACTAGTCTGATGTTAATTTAAGCTATGTATATCATATCAAAGCAGTTTAGAAATTTATGCAATTATTACTCAATAACAAAACTTCAATCGTTGCTAAAATACGAGATGAGATCTCAACGATGTTCATTTAAAAGTATAAAAATGACGCTTGTCGATTAATTTCACGATTCAAAGATTTCAAAGATACAAAAAATTATTTGCATGTTAATGGTAGCGGAAATGAAAAATATAAATTCAAACGGAGCTCCGTGACTCGTCAGTAAAGTACGGAACGACTCAATTTCGAGGGTTCAAGTACAGAGTAACTCGTGAGTATTATACTGGTTGTAAATGTCGGCTGACATAACAGATGTCTATTGGTGCTATCAATCTGCTATTTTTAATACAGTCATTGATATAGTTGTTTTTATGGAAGCTATACATTATTACAAGTGTACTTTCACATATTTAAGCATTTATTTAATACAAATTAAAAGTACTGCATTATAAAAAAAATGCTGTTTTAGTTATTTTATGACTTATAGAACTCTAGTTGCATTGCAAAAATAGAGACGTCTGTCTCTATTTTTAAGTACACTGTAATCCACAAAAGGGTTCCACGAAGGCTTAAAACAGCCACTTATTATGTATGTTACATTTCACTTTCAGACGTCATTTATATTCAAATGCTCAAAAGGCATTACTGGCAAAAATTGTGGCATTAACCCCTTTGAAATAACCGAAATTGGTACCGACAAGAAAATTATTTTTGAAGATATGTTTGGACGTTACTTTACCGTATATTTATTCTTATATTTACTTATAAATAAATGCAAAAAAGGAAAACCTCACGTTTTACAGATGCTTCAACTCAAGTAGAGCGTTGGATATTTATATGAATCTATATTTGTATGCAATCATTCCTAATAAATAAGATATAATCAAAAATACAAACATAAAAACATTCAACACGGTTGTAGTCGAGGCAATAAAAATAAGAATGAAACGGAAGCTGCAAAAGTCTAATAATTCAAAATCAAAAAAGGAGCTACGGAATTAGGGTAGCGAAACGGAGGATCCGTACAAAATGATTACATATACCGACTTCATCCGCTAACAAAGAAACTCAGCGGGGTATTACAATATTATACTTTTGCCTTTGTAGTAGCTCTAGCACTCAGTGGGAGCGTGGTTTCAAATGATAAAAGTGTTTGTCAGTAGCTTTGTTACGATTCGATTTGCGTGCTCGCGTGACGATCGTAGGTAGGATATTAATGATTTCTCATACCTTTAACGAGTTATTAAAATGTGATTCCCATTTAAATAATTGGTTACTTCTGTGCCCTTAAAAAAGACTCATTTGATACGTATAAAGAATCCTTGTTATCGTTAATCATTTATATCGTATTACAAAAAAAAGATGCAGAAAGAAATTTGTAAATTATAAAACTGTTCACATATTAATTTACGAATAATTTGTACCTATAAAGAACTATTGAATAAAAATGTTTTCAAAACACCGTGAATTCCTTCGCATAACATAACTACATGTTAATTCCATTTCGCTACCTGAAGACAGAAATCACGTACGGATGTAACAATGCCTTGACAAAATAATAACACTCACGGAAGCATTTGGCCGCGGGCCGTCTCAGGCGTGCGTTCGCCGGCGTTCTGTCTTCTGACAATATTTTTGTACTTTAAGAAGTACTTAAATTCAATAAATAATAGATGTATGCTAAACAAACTAACGCTTAAAAGATATCTCACTATAATGGAGGCTTTAATATCAAACAAAATTACCACATTCTACGTTTGGTTAAAAAAAACATACATGGATGATTTATGAAACTTTGTTTTGTTGTAGGTTGCGAGATGAAAGAGGAGATATTGAACGTGTCATAGCAATGGACAAAGCTCGCGAAGGTTCACATAATGGTAAACAGCAATTTTTACTTTTTAATCTCAAAACACCGATTTTTTTACAATCTGTAACAATATTGTGATAGTAAATGATTGTTGGTAAAGCGCCTGTTGCATGACAGGTTCATCACCGGGTCACAGTCCCGTGCTAAACTTATCGAAGTCGGGCTCCGGAGAGCGCGAGCGGGCCGAGCGGAGCGACCGCGAGCGCGGGGACCGCGGCGAGGGCTCCGCCAGCGGCCGCAGCTCCGCCGCCTCGCGCCGCACGCCGCAGCCGCCGCGCCTGCCTTCCGCCGCCACGGCCGCCGCCTCGCCGCACTCCCACACTGACGACAGCGACGCGCCGCTATCCGACACAGACGACCACAACGTTAAAGAAGAGGATGACGGTAAGTCTCCGATCGTCATTTGGAACTGCTTAAACTGGCTTATGCTCCGAGAAAAGTTAGTCTATCAAAGCGCGACGTTGTATATATTATACCCATAACTGTCTCTGTGTTTTTATTTTATTGATAAAATACAATATATCAGAAAATAACAGTATTCACATTGATATATTTCCATAGGCGGGCAACAAGTATCGTATCCGACCCTGTTATGCGGCTTAATGCTGATTCAATACAACGGTGTGAATACCGTTTAAGAACGCAATATTTATTACATTGTCTGCATTAATTACACTAGGTACATACTGAATACATACATTAATAATACAAACATTGAGTCCAACGTGGAATGCATTAAGTGTACAATTTAATTGATCTTTTTGTCTTATGATTACTGCGAAACATTATCTGTTGAATTTTGACTGCATAAACAGGAATCGAAGGAAGGAATAGTGAGTTATTATTAATTTAATATATATTAAAAATATATCAGATAATAAAATGTATTTAAAGTTCTTGGGACACCTTGTCCTACAAACTTTCGTGTTACACCAAACGGTACATTAATCGGTGTTATTCGATTCTCGAAAACATGTATCAACAATTTGATCGTAATGAATTAGTTAGTTTTTCCCTACGTAATATAATCACAGCCCCGACCAGACAGTGTCCGTGTAATATTAACACAACTTAGTTGTATCACCCGTTCGGCGCGCGTACTCAGCATGTAATGCTCTGCAAAATTACCCAGTAATAGCCCTGGAACCTTCAGCATTCATAGTTCGGAAATTATCAGCCATAAAACAGGCTTCTTTTTATTCTACACGGCAACACGTTAATGATAAGTATAACAATTCAAGCTACGACTACTCGTATATTTTATAGCAATAATATGGCATTCTACAAACGTAGGTACACCGGTTATTAAGGGATTTACTTTTTTATTAACATTATTAGAAAAATTTGTCTTTTGAAATAACAGTTTTAACGTAAATTCTTATATTTTTAGGTATCAGTGTTTTAAATATGTCTTCTGTGAACTAAGAATTTTTTTTTTGTAAAAACAATATTTCGTTAGCGTTCACTCACGGTCGTCGGGTCCCAAAGCCTGAATTCTGTACCAACTACGATATATGAACTGTAAAGCAATTTCCCTGATTATAAATAATATCACTTATAAAAATAAACGCAGTCACTTTAATAAGTAAGTTATATTGAATAGTTTTCTACGACATTACTTCGTATTAAAACACATAATATAATGAAGAGTTCCTAAAGCACATAATAATGGTAATGCATTTGAATACAGTTAATTACCATGGACGATAACGCTGTTGCTATATGCACACGTACAGGATCAATGATGGATGGCGTAACAATTTCTTCAATGACATCCTAACACTCATTTAATCTTGAGCTTTTTGTAGATTGAATCTATTGATGTATTAAATATTTTAATGAATTTAGTGTTCACTATTCCCGTCTAGATCATCAATCACACGAGAACTTGTTATTAGCTTAACGTCGATAAATTACCAAAGTACATACATATGTATATCTGGTTGTTTGATTGTTGATAATAATATGAACAAGTACTGAGCTAATTGTGTATAGCACAACAACTTCAATTTCATAATGCCTTAAAAGCAACACATGACTAATAATCTCTTAAACGTTTCCTAGACTACAATATGTGTGTCTAAAATGAATCATGAATCATGAAACTAAATAATATAGTAGGCAGTGATTGTCACATATAATTTGCAAACAGTACGTACGAGGTACAAGTGGCGTACACACAATTGCTTACGCGAGGGTGCAAGTCAAAACAGCGATTCACAAATGTAAATACTCGATGCATACAATAGCTAAATTAACGCAACCTAACTCGAAACAATGAGGATTGTGTACTGTGGTTATTGTAATATACATACAAAATTCATGATGACCGTGGGAACGAATAGATTATGACGATTAAGGCAGAAATTGTTCATTTAACTGTAGCTGGCCTGTTCGTGCAATGGTTAGGGACTGTGACTGTTGATCCAAAGGTTGTGGGTTCGATTTTTACCCAAAACAAATATTTCTACCATGACATCATTGTGCCGTGACGGGATAATCTGGGTATTAATCATATAAGTATACCTATATATAGAAAAATATAAATGTAAATCTATTTAGCTATCTAGATATATTAGAGACTGCCAGCAATTTGATTAGGCAGGATTGTCCTGATGTGCCCTTAACGGTTACTTACAGGTTACCGCAACATACCCTAATAATGGCCTTCAGGAAGTCCAGCATTTTGTTTATGGCGAATTTGATTGAAGTCGTATGTAACTGAAAGGTGCATTTGATATAACTAAATAAAATTAAATGGAAGTTTAATTCATTTTAATAGCTGTCAACACTAACCTGAAATTTGCTCGTACGGTGTAACTCCCTGCATGTAGACCGAAAATACGTTTGGAAGGTTCAATTAGCAATGCATTTCAAATGTATATTTATTTATAATTAATTCTGTCGATACGTGATTCACGTTCATCACGATTGCCTCAGCCTCATTATAAAAAGCTTTTTCTCAACCGCGATGTCATTCAACTTTGATCTTTGTCCACCGCGTATTAGCTCTTTCTTTCAATCGGCGGTCTCCTTTCCGACCCCTTTTTATTTCACATTTATAAGGTTTTATATCTCACAGAACAGCGGCGACTCGCTTTGAATACTAAGCACACGTTTGAGAGTCGATATTCGTGCGAGAAACATTTTTAGAGTTCTGTTAATTGGCCTTATTAGGAAGATGGTGTTGTGACAACTCGAAAGTGCTATCGTGCGCATCGACAATGACGAAACGATGTTGTCTTCATTATGTGATGAGCGTTCACTATCTTGTCAGTTAAATTAAATGTATCGATAGATTACTTCGGACCGTGAGAGACGCCAATCTAAACACTTTCTTTTTTTATGTGTGCGGTCCGTTATTGACATAATGTCGAACAATCTGTAAGCTCAAAATAATCATATCTGCCTCGAGCCATATTATATTAAACGAGACGAACAACGGTAAGGTCACTTGCACACAGAAATTAGTCTCACAACCAGTCGTACATGTTTGAATCGATACTTGAATCGGAGTCGCAAAAGGAAGAGCCGGTGGTATAGTGAAGCCAAGCATATAAATCGGTTAGAGACAGCCCATTCGGTGTCGAATGGCTAAAACGGATCCTTATTCTGTAACTCGCTCGCGCTAACTTAGTTTACTTACATAAAGTAATGAAAACCCTCCATACATTACTACCTTTGTTTACTATCTAATGATCCCGATTTTTGGTATTATATTCCAAATACTGGTTTCCTGGATAGTCGTAAATATATTTTTATAATGTCGAATGTGTTAATATCGCATAATGCTTTTATAAATTTGTTTCGATAATATTTATGGGGTTGTAATCGATTGACTATCCATTACGATTAATGGCCGTCCATAAAAATTGAGAAGCTTTTAAAGCATGATCATGATTAATTCTCTTAATCTGAATAAGTATATGTGGTTGCCGGACCCCATCAAAGCCGTCTGCCGATGATCACCACGCGATATCGATGTACCTGCAATAATAATTGCGATGGGAATGATACACGCACGCGATCCCAAATAACGTTATACCTCCGCATCGCTCTTATAACTTTGTCCTGAAACTTCATACAGACCTAAGGCAGAATTAATGGGAGCGGATGTTTCCACTGGAAGATTTATCTGTGGAACATCGTATATAAATTGAACAGTGCAGTTGCAAATCATTAAGGGCGTGTTGTTCCACTTTAAACGCGAGATATCTAAAGATTTACCAACGAAATCGTGTCGTGTTCGTGGATATTAAAATACGACTTAATTATATTACAGTGCTACGAGTATTTCTTGTCTGTATCTGCACTTAAATGTTCTGAACTTCACCACATCAACGTTTTTACCATATCATAGCAGTAGAACGAGTATGAAAAGGACACACTTCGCTTATAGTAAATCTTAGAAGGGCTTGTTTAGACAACCTGCACTAGGTTTCATAATCTTAAATAATATAATAATAAACATCACGGTTAACTAAATCTTCACCCCGATATTCACCCTTATCTTCACTTTCATATTTATTTATTACGAGTATATTATACATACGTATTTTTCACCAAACACGCAGATCAGATACTCATCACACAAATATTTGTCCGGTCTGAGGATCAAACCCACAACCTCCGGCTCGGCAGTCACTTTCACTACCCGAGTTAACCAACATACCCGTTTGTCTAAATAAGTTAATCGTTAAAAGTGTTATGGCCCATATCTTATTATATCAATATTTTTT
>DWEL01000133.1:0-11542 GCA_018245955.1 Myscelus nobilis
CAAATGTCTATGGGCGGCAGTAGCCACTTACCATCAGGTGGACTGCGTGCTCGTCTTCTACTTCATAATATATAAAAAAAAAAAAATATTCAAAGGCACACTCACCCAGCCTGTTGTGCGCAGGTCACATGAAAAGCGGCGTAACAACAACTCCTATGGCACTGTATACACGCACCGGCCCCTTTCTGTTCGCACACCATGCATTGGAGCTTCCAACGCGCCGCCGGTATCATCTCAATGGAATCTGAAATTGTTTCAATGAATGATTATTCAATATCATCACAATATTCCGTGTGCAATACCTATTAAGAAAATACATTTTTAAACAAGCATTTCAATAATCAACCAAAATGCTAGAATACCTATGGGCTCTAAGAAAACGGTGTTGGCAAATCTGACTTCCGGAATCCATAAAGCGCACACCACATGCGCCCACGTCCCTTGGTCAGTCTGTTTAAAGGCACCTGGAACAGAGAAATTTTGTATGTATACACAAATAAAACAGGAACATAAATTATAACTTTTTTAAAAGTGGATATAATATAAAATTTAACATTTTTTAACACTAAAAAAATAAATGAATCTAATATCCTTAGTGAGACTTTATTAATGTTTTTGACATTGTCAAAAGATGTTTAAAACTGAGTTTTAATTCATATATCTGATGAGAGTGGAAAGAAAACAGGATGGACGGATCTTTATTTTTATTTTTTTCATTATCAAGGAAACGATAGCATGGAACACAATAACACAAAAGGGAAATTGGTTTATAGTCTATGATGATATAATACATGCTTAAGACAAGATCTTAAAAAAACATAATCATTACATCCATTATACTCATCAATCAACTCCAGTACATATTGGATGTTTGCCAGATAATGTTTTCAAATATACCACATTGCCCGCTAGTAGCCCCATTTAAATCAGATAAGAAGTATTGGAAATTTACCTCCAGTGTTCGGACAGAGCACACAGTTCACCACCCTAGACGGTGATTGTAGACACCTCCTGCACAACCACTGCCCTTCCGGAATATATGGCACCTGGGAATATGGAGGAAAACTATTTAATAAACAGTGCAATTTTTTACCAATAAAAGTCACTAAGTTAACTTTTATTTCGATAGCTTGATGAATAGACTTTTTAAAGGTATCTCAAACTGTGAGGAGACAATTTTATTCACAGTCCTTTCATAAATATTATGGGAAACACATAAAACTTACGCCATAGCAATCCTGATGGACAGCAAGGTTGCACATATCACAAAACAGGATCACGTTGGTGTTCTGGCATTCTCCGTCCATGCAAATACAGCACACAGCGTCTTCGTCTACCGTAGCGGCTGGCTGCTGGCCATTTTGAGTAGCCTACAATACATTTAATATTATTAAAGGTATATTGAAACAATTTAAGAAAACAATAAAAGTATTAAAAATAGACTGTCACTGATGTACAGTCAACATTAACAACATAAGGGGAAATAAAAATTTGCTTCCGAAAAACGCATCAAACATGTGTGTACATGATTTGCAAATGTATAAACTGCAGATACGGCACAAGGATTTTTTATAGAATAACTCTATATCATATGGAGATCCATCATACATTTACAGCAGTTATGCAATTAATATAGCATATAATACAGTGGAATAATTATTGTAAGGAAAATCATCAAAACCTTATAGTATTCCATTAACAAGAAGCTATTTAGTGGAGAAAAGCAAAAATCTTAACATCATTCTTTTTTATTTTACTAACATTTGGATATAATCTTGACTGTTGAAAAGTCATACTGAAACAAAAGTCTTTACTGAAACATTGCATCGCATATTAACACATGGCAGTCTACACATTATATTATTTAATTAGTAGTTAATCTGCATTTCCCGATGACTGGATGTTACCTGAAAATATGATTCCTTCTCCAGCCTATCCATTAGTAGCTCCAAGGTGTCAACAGACACGGGTGGCAAGCCTTGCTTCACTCTGGCCTTGTTAATAATAGCTAGCCATGCTGTGTCCTCTTCATCTACATCGTATTCCACTTCGCCATCAAGCTCTTCAGCCGATTTCTCAATAAAACGGATATAGGCATTAGGACGAGGCGGAGCATCGCAGACTCTTTCATTGTAGTCGGGTATTAACTGCAACATATAGATATTGTTCAATTGATATTCATTTAGTCTATAATTTATTCCATGAGTGGCTTAGAAGATTCACCTAGAGGGCAAACTCTTCTAGTAAAGTAAAAACACTTATAAACAAAATTATATTAGTGTCTATAATGGCAATGTCAGTTTTTTTTTTATTACTGGACAATTTAATAGAGTTCTATTGATCAAAATTCACATCAACTGCATGATATTGATTCACTTCAACACAATCAAAAATTTCAACATTATGTGGATTCAAAAATAATATTTCTAGTAATGAACATTGTAAATCAGGTGTACACAACTTACCCTAAAACTTGCTTCAGGCAATTTAACATGGGGCTCTGGCGTAGGTTCCACGAACGGCAGTGGTTTTTCAAGTTCAGAATTCTTTTTCTCCCATTCCTCCAAAGACATCAGCGGTAAAGGTTGATCGATCGGTATTCTACTTATTTTACCGTCGATTTCGAACTGAACTACTTTCTGTGCCTCCGCAAAAGTCAACGCCTCTTTAGGCGGGCTCTGTAACGCGATATCCCCCGTTGGAACCGCAGCCCTCGCTCGACCCTTCTTGCGGTTATACGCGACGGCGGGAGTCGCCGGCGTCGGATTGTCATGGTCATAATTTACCAAATGATACTGCAATCCACACAAGCTTTTATAGACCTTGTCACACTTCTCTAACGGACACTGGTACGGTGGAGGCCTGTTCTGCCTCAATTTTTTACAAAACTCCAAAACATCGAAGTCTAAACCCATATTGATCACTTATTTTTCAAAAGTTATAACATTATTATACGAAAGGCATATACGACCCGATCTTATGATATCATCGTTAATCTATACACGTAGAATAGAAATTATTATGGCTGGAAAAATCTCGATTTTTAGGAAAGTGAAAGGCGCAGCATTGATAGAAGATATTTTATACGCATAAAGTAGCAGAACCGACAGGACAGAACGCACAAAAACGTCAATTATGTACCTATGTTCGTTCATGAAAAAGTGACAGTTTCTTGATTAATGGTTTTTTAATGTTGTGAATCTTTTATCTATGGAAAGAACACAGAATTTAAAAACAGACATCCAGGAAAAGCATAATATAATATTTATACCTTATTCCAATTTATTACTTTTATAAATTTTATTTACTAAAACAGTAGTTATTTTATGTCACGAACTAAATTTTATGAATATACAATATGGGCTACAGTATTCTAGAAATTTCTTGAAATCTCTGTGATAATCGAGGTCAAAGATAATAACTAAAACATCTGTATTTCTATTGCGTCTGTTATCGTGTAATGCCAAACTGTGGTATTATTGTTTGTCTGGAAATATTCTCGCCGAAAATTTTGTCAAATTCTTTCGCGAAAGTAATTTTATATTTATCCACCTGTTATATTTTGTACAGGTGAAAGCCTATTAATCGTGTAGATATTATTGTCGAAATGGATGTGTATGGATACCCCACGTACCAGTACAGCCAGGATGAATTAGCGAAGCAAATGATTGCTCAGCAGGCCTTAGCCTCTCCGTACAACAACCGTCCTGGTCAGGAACCTCATTATATGCCAGCGCCATCCGGATCACCATGGAGCTACCAGCGTCTTCCATGGGGCGTGCCAGCACAACCATCGCTGGTAGAATTTACCGCACAACCCCCTCACGATTCTAAGTTGACTCCAGTTATTCACTGTAAGAGGAAGAGTTTAGATGTTGAGCCAGCCATGTAAGTACAATGAGGACTTTTTTTCCGCGCCAATGTAAAAATAAACGGTCGGTTTTATCTTTAGTTTCCATAAACTGTATTTTTCTCTGTTTACGTGTTAAAATGGTTAGCTAAGATTCATTGATTGTTTGCAAGCATGCATGAATACTAGAGGTGTAAAAAGTTTTTTTGTTCAATTTTTCTGTAAACCTGGTCTTTTCATCCACTGATTAGAAACCTTGACTGCTAAGCCGGAGGTTGTGGATTCTATTCTAATCCAGGATAAATATGTGTGTGATAAACACATTTGTTTGTGATCATCATTTTTCCCTTCATCATTATAGTACCATTTAATTCCTTAATTCAGATCAGATACCTCTGTGTATTTTGTTTTAATCATAGATTACGGTTAAACTGCAATTTTTATATCTACATTTCAGACCTGCAAAGCAAATGATTACAGAAGAAAAAATGGCCGCTCATTTAAACAGTATGCACATATCTTCGGAATACACAACACATTCGTTGGCCTCTGAAGAATATATGGACATGGGAATGGACCCAACCTCTATCAGTGAGAAACTAAAAGGTCATACAATTGTTTTATCGGATGAGCTCAAGAAAATACAGGACGAACCACTATTACCCGCTGCTCTTATTGAAAGGTTTGGTTCTAACTCCTTAAAATTGTTATTGACATAAATGTGTCACATTCTATATCACTCTCTCTTTCTAACAGTATGTAATTTTTACTGCTACTTCACACTATCCTTGACTTTGTCATTGGACACTTATCCAACTATCATCTCACTCACATGGTTAGGTTAAGATATTATGTTGACATGATAGATTAAGATTATTTCCAATTCTATTAAATAGCAATAAAATGGGCATTTCTTCCACTAAATAGCTATATAGCTAAATAGCTAAATAACCGTACATGCATAAATATTAACGTACATGGGGACTCTTTGAAAAACCTCAAACTAAGCTGTGCTATATGCGTGTAACAATTTGCCAACACTCAATTTTCAGCGAATATGTACTTGTATGATATCTGTATTCTTGAACAATATCGATTATGAATGTCTTGTCTCAATGTTGCCTGGATTCGTTAGATAAAAAGAAGTTACTCCCATACCCATAACCATTTCAGATTAGAGAAACCCCACATGTCCTTGGTGGTATGGAAACCGCGAGAAAATATGTTAGAAAAAATTAAGGAAGAAGATAAAGAAAAAGCTGAATCATCAGAAGAGGAAAGTAAGAAAAGAAACGGTGTGCTTGTCACGGAACTCTCCGGAATGGACGTCGAATGGAACTGACTGTCCCTGTCCAGTAGATATTCAAGTATGTAGTTGTAAAGTTTTCTATTATAATTACCTACTAGATTAGAAAAAGTGATGAAGCGTAAGTTGTCTGTTTATAAAGTGCATGGTATTGATAGCCTTGCCATTCAACAATATGTCAATCAAGGAAAATCTCTATGCAGTTTGCCCTTTAACTGTACAAACAATAGCAAACTTTTATGGTCATATCCTTATTATATGATAATCACAATAAAAATACAGTACACATTAAATTCCACTAGTTTAATTAGCAATGTCTCATCAATTTTTTTGGAGACTTTTAGGAAACTCACAATTAAAGGGAGATTTTTAATCATTAACAATAGAACTGTGTGTCAAAAGTTTTTATTTTTTCCTCTGTATTCAAGTAATGTCATAGACAATATTGACCAGTAACAGAATGTAAACTAGCTGCATTGACAGCAGATATTATGTAATATTATCCAACAGGCCACAAGATAAATAAAAAGTTATTTTTTTTTGTAAAATCAAAATTGTAGCCGACTTTGCCTACTTTCGAATTTTAACTTTTTACTTTGTAACTTTACATGCAATAGTGTTGTTACTGAATGTTACCGTTGTGTTTCTTTCCTTTAGTTTATGTAAGATGTTAAAAATTGGAGTACACTTTGTTCTCCTGTGAATAAGATAAGTTTTTAGAATGTAGTGAGTATATTCATTGTAAATTAGATTTTATACAAATGTATTGGTGCGTAGAATGTGAAGTATGATTAGAAACTTTGTATTTACCCCATTTTGCTAGTTCCATCAAGAAAGAGACATTTGTCTCACTACAAATTTTATTAAAAAGATTTGTCAATATCTTGACTTTACTTAAAACCTTTTTTATATTTGAATAAGAATTTAGCGAATGGCCTTTAAAAGTGTACATTTTAAATACAAATTTATGCAGGTTTAGTAAGGTCTTTGTTAGTCTAGATTTTCATTACCTTGTACAATATAAATATTAAATTTTTTCTTGCATCACATATACTTAACCACAACTGTATGGATATATACATTTACATTAAGCAGCAAATTTTCCAGTGTAATGGTACCGACACAGTCATCTCAGTAAATATTGAAGTATTTCAATTGACTGTTATATTAGCAGTATTCACAGACTATTGCATAGATATGGTATAATTAATTAAATATGTGTTTTATACGATAGGTATGGATGGAAGTGTATACAAATTGCTAGTGATTTCATTGCTCTGTTCAAAATATAGTTTTATACCTTTCGTACTCTAAAAGGTGCTACTATGGCATTGAGTAAGTCAATCATAGTACTTTTCTCCATAACAAACTAGCTACTAGTCTACCACCATGCATATTAAGTGATATTGCTCTTGTTATTTTGCATATACCTTCATGGAACAGTAGGCAAATTGCATTGCATATTAAGAATATTGTGCCTTTGTTAATGAAAAATACTCCTAATATCATCATTCATTATGTTAACTTTAAACCAGTTTTTTGGATAAAATATAAATTTAGCATGTTGATCATCATGGTTCAATCGCAGCTTACAGCAAATATATTTTGAGTCTAATTTGTTTTTTGTGTCTGCAGTACCCAAAATGATGCAGAGATGTAATGTTGGGTGCTAAGAGGGCTATTGAATGCAGTTGTAAATATGGAGAAATGTACATGGGTACTAAGTTTATTTTAAATACAACAAATTTCTACATTTCTATATTTCAATGATTGCAATTTCAGTCTGTTCTTAATTTTCAACTTTATCTCGAGTCTTTGTCAATGGTTTTTCTAATAATTATTTATCATACTAACATAACCATTTAATAAGAACAATCTAGTTATGGAATACTTGAGATATTAGTAACAGAACATACAAAAAACAATGCTTTGTTAATACAATATCTGATTGTCTATGGTCAGTAAAGTCGTTAAATTAAAATTCTGTTGTTTGTTGAAATTGTTATTGTATCGTCATAAAAACATATTGTTATAAAAAACTGTCATGACAATTAAACTATTATTCTGTTTAAATTTAATAATTATCCTATTACTATTTTCGTGAATGCACAGATTAAAAATAAATATTGAGTTCTCATTTTACTAGTGCTTTAACTGTTTTAGGTTATGTAAGAAGTTTTTAAAGAGTGTTCACACACAAATGGTGATGGTGCATTGTATAAACATGGTAATATCTGTATATAGTACATCCAATGTTCAAAACTCCACAATTCATATATTTGTGTGACGAGCAAATAGAATTGTCTTTCAAAATTCATATAAGTACTTAATTATGTAATTTATCAGCTATCTAGTTACCGTAGCATAGGTTCTGGCTAATTTTTAATCGGATAGCTGTGAAGTGCCATGCCAGTGATACCTATATGTATCCACTATAACAAATTCAGTAATTTCATACAATAAAGTAGTAGCACAATTTATTTCTAAGTATTTAGTATATTTTATGGAACCTACCCACCTGTAACATACATCATGAAAAATAATCCTACCATTTGTGTGTGAATAGTAATCTTTTTGTATATGTACTTCTGTTTTTTACAATATTTGTATTTTGTAAGTTAAGTCTGTAATAAACTGGAGTGAATAAGAAACTAATTTTTTTTTTCTTCGAGTATCGGAAATTTAGCAAATTCTCTTTGAAAGTCCTATTGGGGATGTAGAATAGTGTCCACGCTAATCTATATAGCGATCAATCCTTTCAAAATTACTGCCTAATGTTCGCTTGATTTGATTAATTTTTGTTACTTTGCTAACTTACCAATCTTTTAGAGTAGTAAAAAACATTGCTGCGTAGGTATATAAAATAAATTATCGCTTTGGAGATTCTTGGTTAAATAACTCTACAAATATATTTATAATCAAAATCTTTATTCATAAAAATATATCTACTTATCCCTATAGCAACAAATTGCATTAAATAATGAGTTAAATCAACAAATAAATATTGAATAAATTTTTTACATTTGTTTTCAATCTAATTATCCTCGTTGAATTTGAAAGTACGCAGGTTAGACTCACGTGGGATTTTTGAAATTATTAATTACCTCAGGCATTCTCTATGTTTTAAGACGAAATATTTCTTTTCATTTTGTATCGACAGTTTTCATTACATGCAATAATAAACTGGTCGCAGACTAAAAATCAATGGTTAGCAACGGTCATTTTGGCGGGTGGCTGGTTAGTGACCAACGCATTACTGCCATAATGCCTGCTTCAGTATGAATATATTCATGAAAATCTTTGTATCTATAAAATAAATAAACCATAAACAATACGTTGAACAAAAACTATTTACAGTCTTATATTATTGCTATGCGTTATACATTTCAAGTAATTACGCGTATTTACGGAAGACTCTTTGGTTAATACCTAGTTTTCAGATAATTATAATAGGTATCCATAATTGCAGTACATATTAAGACCACCAGAGGAAAAGCATCATTTCTGATAATCATGATTGAATACAATAAAATGTGAGAAAAAAAACACAAAATTATTGCAATAACATTTTTCTCTTTAATGAAATCACCTACGTATTAAAGATGTCGCTAATATTGATGACTTTGTCGTTATCTGTGGCATAATAAATGTCTTCATTCCATGCACTGCTGGATACAAATTGAATTAGATATTTTCGAACAGAAAATAACCAATCTATGACACAATCATGCATTTTTATTGTCACGTGGTTAAACAATTAAAGCAATATAAGTCCAAATTTAATTAAAAGAAGGAAAGGTTAATGAAAACAGATAGTAATAGACAGGAATTTGCAAAAATCCCTCGCTTGATACGACTTAAAAAAAATTGGTACTGGTTTGATTTCAAACAGAAAATCTTTATGAAAAAAAATCATTAAAAAAATCCCTATCAATACTGTATTTGAGACGTACACTTTTAATACAAACAAATGTCTAAATGAAATCTGGATCGCGATACAAAATTGACACTACAGCACAATTCTACTAAAAACGATAACATTGTTAGGAGAATTGTGACCAGTTAAAAATATAACGCAAAGTAAATTATGAGATGTTAATTACTAATACTACAAGGCTTTTAGCCACAGTAAAAAAAAACTACTCCGATGTATAGGTAGATTCGATTCGTTAAAAATATCGTTGAGCTTTCCATACTTTAACATTATAATTGGTTTATAATTTTAGATCAATTTCAGTATTCTATTCAGATAATTCCCATTACTGTTCCACGGTACAAATTCAAATTCGATTCTTTTCAAGCTTTTATCGTTTTATATTCGTGTATGTATTTTATAAATATTGACATAAACAATTAAATTGCAATTATTACTGGTTTCCCATTAGAAAGGTATATCTGTGCGCTTGCTTGATTCTTACTTGAAAATTTCAATTAACACTAAATTCAGCCTCAAGCTTCAAGTATCAAGGAATTTTATTTAAATTTTACGCACTCTGGAATTTTTACTAACAATAAATATCTCCTGATCACTGACCAGGAGTCGGATAATTCATGTCTTTTTTAAATATCGAACTCTGTGAGTTTTATATTTTCCGTTTATCAGAGCCCCTTCACCGTCCTAATACATGTTGACTTTCACAGTGGCGGTGTCCAGGTCCCGCTTCATGCTCTCCAGCTGCTTGATGTCCTGGACGGACGTCTCGCACTTCTGCACCACGAGCGAGTGGTAGAAGTGTATTGCAAACGCCACGAAAACAATAAGCACTGCAATACGAAATATTGGGTTCTTTTAGCACACAGTTTTAAATGACAATTTTGCACGGTGATAACAAGTCTGTACATTTCAACGAAATTAAATGTGTCTGTCTGTAATATCCAAAGTAACTGTTTTTCTCAAGTGATTATAGTTTATACGCTACTAAAACATGAACAAACTTTTTTTTAAAATTCTGCCTATCTGTGTTTGTGTGTCCGGGCTCATCTCGAGAACGGCTAAACCGATTTTAATGGGACTTTCACTGGATATACGGGGGATTATAGGGCAATATATAGGCTACTTTTATCCTGAAGTCCCCAAGAAATCGGTATTTATGTGGGTAACACAGCAATGCACAAGTCATTTATCAAGAAAACCGGTTTATCCTTCTAATATTATAAATGCGAAAGTTTGTGAGTATATATTTATGGATGTTTGTTACTCTTTCACGTAAATACTACTGAACCGATTACGATGAAATTAAGTATGTAGATAGCTGAAGGCCCAAAATAATACATAGGCTATTTTTTATCCCGGAGTTCCCGAGAAATAGGGATTTGTACGGGAATAACAAGAATTGATTTTGCCATAAGGCGACACGAAGTTCGCCGGGCCAGCTTGTACTCGATAAAGTGAATAAGAGAAGCGCCTCACCTGGTATGACAATGACCGTCGCGGCCGTCGCAGCGGCGAACGAGTAGTCCCAGAACTTCACCCAGCACAGTATTGCTATTTCGACCAGAAATAGAAATAGTCCTAGAAATTGATGTGCAGAAATTAGCTGTTATGTGAACAAAGGTGAATAAAGGCAAATGAATGATTTATGAAGGATAATGTGATGCAATGGCGTTTTACAAATTAAAACTAGACGGAATGCTCATGTTTCAAGCCGCTGTAAAACAGTAAACGTTCACTTTTCGTTTGTGTGTTGTGTAGTATGGTAACTTTTCATTTAACTGTTGAATCTGGAATCGGATAGCCCTATATACAGCTGTCCTAATAATTATTGCCTGAGGTGTCTTGTCTGATGCACTAACCCAACACGGTACTGAACGCCCAGGCCAGCTCGATGAAGCCGCGCATCCTCTCGTGCGGCGAGTCGCGCAGCGCGCGCGCCGGGCCGCCGGGCGCGTCCATCTTGCTCACGGCGTCGATGTTGGGCAGCAGGTAGGTGGAGATCATGAGCGCGAAGATGTGCACGGCCACCAGCACGGTGGTGCACACCGCAAACATCACGAACAGCCACTCCGGCACGTTGGTCGGCTCGTTGATCTGCAGCTCCACCATCGCCACCATCGCGAAACCTGAACGCGACGCCTTTTAAAGTCCTCTTATACACAAATAACAAAATGAGCCGTCACGGGACGCCTGGCAGATGTGAAATATCATGGTCATACAAGTAATAAACATAAAACACGGTATTACTACAGGAACTAATTATAGCATAATGAAAAAAAAGAATTATTTCAAATTTATTGCAGAAAATGGTGACTTTAATTAATAAAATTTATTTACATGTAGCGTGGAAAGAGGTTAGGAATTAAAAATTCGAGCACTTTTAAACTTTTTACTTCGCACTTTACAAAATTTACGTCTTTTCGTCTTTCTTAAGAA
Source organism: Myscelus nobilis (assembly GCA_018245955.1). Lineage (NCBI taxonomy): Eukaryota > Metazoa > Arthropoda > Insecta > Lepidoptera > Hesperiidae > Myscelus > Myscelus nobilis. The sequence continues at coordinate 11,527 of DWEL01000133.1, forward strand.
GTCACCAGTCCCCCAT
>DWEL01000134.1:0-11534 GCA_018245955.1 Myscelus nobilis
ATAACAACGCACGTTCGCATCCTTTTTCACCGTCCGACACTGATTCGGTGTTTACTGTAAAAATATAGAAAGCAATATGGTTATTTTCAACAAACCAATATTACGATTTAACGGTTTGACTCCACAACTGACTTTTTGTCTTTTGTTAGCATTTTTGAAAAAACCAATCGAGCACTCAAAATATGTTCAGTCGTTTCGAATATTAAAATGGTTTTATCGTTTTACGTATTACTAATGTACTAGAGAAATATGTAGATGGTATTGTGTTTACCATGTGAACACGAGTGTAGATAATCCTCTACGTTCTTTAACTCTTCTTCATCATCAAATATATTCTTGGCCTTTTCAAGTGCCTTTTCATTTTGTAGCATACCATTGTCATCCATCTGAAATAATATACCGGTAAATTGGAATTTTTTACAATGTTGTAATTTATGGTCTAAAAAGAAAACTATAAAACGAAAAGCTATTGCTGGCCATAGGACCGAGAGTTTGGCGATGCTTATGGGATGCTCAGAAATTAATTATTTAAATATGTGTGATGTTAACTCCTGTTATGCAAATTAATGTGAAATATGGGTACTTACAATTCCTCCTTTTTTCAAGATACACGCCAAAAAACAAGGTACGTTGTCGCCTTTTGGTATCTTACGAGACTGTAAATCTTTGATGTCATCTTCTGAAATAGCATGGTCTTTGATGCATTCCATTCCAAACTTGTGGAAATCCGCATGAATTTTAGTTTTTTGTTCTTCAGTTATTGCCTATAACAAAAACATAAAGTGAAAATATTTAGGTATTATTTTTCAGTGAAACCTTGACACCTTATTTTCCACAAAATGTTCTAATGTGTGTGAAGTCTACCAAACCATACGACCTTAGCCTTTCTAGTTTTCGGGTGAGAATAAAAAGGAATTGAAAATACTTGCTTAGATATTCAAACTTACAGTTGTGAAGCGCGGCAAGGCACAAAGATACAAACAGAACACGAAGAAAATTTGTTGAAACATTTTTAAGTTTTGAAATCCAAAGAACGAGCGGTTTGCTGAAAACTATTCGACTTTTTGATGGTACTTGTCACAGGAGTCCCATTATATACATATAAGAGACTGGTCGTTAATCAGCGTGAGGAAGCAATTTTTGTTTTTACTCCGTTGTTAGACTCATTAGATAACAAATTTTGTAAATGACATTCGCTACAGCTACCGTGAAATCGACAATAGTACATTTTATTACGACTGTACTATCATGGGACTCACATAAAGTAACAATATTTTGTCAAGCCTCGTTGGTCCGATTGTTGTTACTCGTGGATTTCCACCTAGGATTAGTATTTGTCTGATGAGCATGACTGTTTTTTTTATTTGGGTGTAAAAGCAATTTTTTTTATTTATATATGTAGGTTACAATATTACAGGCGCTGCCTATTTTAATTATGAAAGTTTGTTAAATAATGCTCTGCATTTATTAGGCATTGCGGTATTTAGATTATGGTGCATTCATTATGTGTTACAGCAGTTGGATCTATTGAAGCTTAACGGGAAGTGAAGATATCCCTTCACTTCGATAAGTCAAGCTCATTTGTCCTTGAAAAATGTAAGCCGTGTGGTAATTGCCATAAAACCCAAGTGAACGCGTATTTTTTAATACATACTCATTTGTCTAACGGATAACGTAAAAAAATAGTTTTGCGTTATTTTCACAAAAAGTAATATGCGTCATAAACATCATGTGACCATATTGTTACCTCACAGTCAATGTCGCAACCACCCATGGAATTATTATGGTTTTATTGTAAATCGTTGATTATTATAAGCATGTTACTATTGTTGGAACTTTTATTTCTGTCCCTTTGTGTAGTCACATGTTTATGCATGTATATTTCAAATCTTATACCCTGGTAATAGAAAGCATTTTTGTTTGTATTCAGGCTATACTACATACACTCATAACACAACTGATATATGTTTTATTAAGTCGATAATAGGGTGTTCATTGCCTCATCCGTGGTTATTGTGAATTAGATATAAAAAGAGCTCATGTAGACTACTAATGTACAGTAGTTCGCAGCAGTACTGCACCATGTTTGCATCCATCAATTGGTTGTGTTGCTTTATTTTCTACGGTACTTTAGCGCTGGTAACTGTTGTTCTCGTTTCTTTTCTTCGATAAGTTATTATTACTTAAATTCGATTTAGAGAAATTACCATTTCATTATGTTTTAGTGTTTCTGAAAAGTAAAAATGTATATACTCGCATAGTTTAGGTACAATAAGACAATATTCATGTTTTGTTTTTCAGGCATCCAATATAGATGACCTGAAAAAGCAATACGTTGGATTTATAATGGACTGCGCTAAACAGTATCCAGTCACTCCGTCCGATATCAAACAGCTCAAGAAAAAGCAGATACCTGATAGTCAGAACGTTAAATGTTTATTGGCTTGTACATATAAAAAAGCAGGAATGGTATGAGTGATTTAAAATTATTATTATTCACAGCAAGTCAATCTATAAAGGTGCTAGTAATCTACTTAAATATATTTATTGTAGTTGCAGTATTGTGATATTCGTAGTAGTTAGTGTCATATTCGTAGTACCTAGTTATATTTTTATTGGAGGTCGTAGGGTTGAGACTTTGAGACTTTTTAAAATATATACAAGGAAAAAGTTCGGTGAGAATGATAAGTGATGCGCGGAGATTCGGCAAGGCCACCGTATGTGCCCATTACACGGTTCATGGTTCGTGTACAATGGCTGCCGTTGCATTATGTCAGCTGATTTGATCACCGGAAATATTTAATTCCGATTACCTATAAGAGATTTATGTGTTGAAATACAATTTAGAGTCATACCGAAATATTAATGAAACACAACATAATAAATATACACACTCAATAAATGATTATCATACAAATTTAATGAAGGTAAATTATTGTGACGATATCAAAATATTGTATAACTTATAAGCCAATGTATTATCTACATATTTTTTTAAGATTTTAGAAAATATGAATACTACAGTTAACGTGCTATAACATTACAAATTTGACAACTTAGAATAGAACCAGGGCCCTTTCTTTGAAGCTGTAATATTTGATTTTTTCTATCAGATCAAAAGTAGGTAAAAGATAATTAAACTATTTTTACGGTTACATAGATGGACGAACAAGGAAATTTATCTGTGGACGGTTTGAATGCGATCGCTCAGAAATATCTATCCGACGATCCTATACAAATAAAAAAGGCCGAAGATTTTACGGAGGCGTGCAAAAATGGTGAGAATCGTGTGGAACAATCAAACAGTTTTAGCATTAAAAAAGCAAAACAATGGGTTTAGTCCATTAAAAGGAAGTCCATTTTCCCATGCAATCATCACAAATTTCACAGAAGCGCAGTGTCGAAACGTTAAATGAGAAACAGTAGTTAAACATTTTTGAGCGCTTGGTTATTTTGGTGGTGCTTACTATTGGTAAGTTTCAAAGACTTTATGAGACCCGTGTTTGGCGCACAAACTTTAGACAGCTACGTACATTGATTCTCCAACCTGCGGCCCGAGTCTCTCTCTTTTATTCAGGTAGACCTTAAGAAGGAACTAAAAAAATTGTATTTTTGCGAGTTCCGTGAGAGTGACAAAAGACTTACATAGGTATGGTAATGATTATAATATAATTAATTTGTTGGGTTTTGCAGTTAACGACGAAATAGTTGCTGACGGGGCGCAAGGATGTGACAGAGCCGCTTTGATTTTTAAATGCAGCGTTGAAAAGGCTCCAGAGGTAAACCAATACCACGGTTTCATATTATGATTGTGATAAAAGATTTACCTTATTACCATCGTCTCCTACAGGAGACATCTCTTCTCTCCTGTAATCTCTTATCCCTCTATACAGACGGGACACACATTGCTCCTGTCTCAACGATCCAGTAAATAACTTTTCATAACTGATGCTGTAGTAGTGAAGATACGAATAACATTTAGCTATGTGTGTTTTCGATTTATTTTCAGTTCGAATTAGCAAATTGAAGTACCCCATAATGAGAAACAAGTATCAGTTGACAACGCAATTTTTTTTTTGTTAGCTGTTAGAAAATTGTACCTGTGCATAGTACAAAATCAGCTGTTATACAAGAAGAAACAAATTTTTAAATTATATATAAAATAAATGTAAACAATAAAATTCATTATGGCGTTTGATTTATTGCAAAATTTATTTGATGACGGATACAAGTTTTCCAAGTGGAACGAAAATTTAAGATAAGCCGAGGACATTACCTAACTATGCCGAATCTCTTGGTCGATTGGAACGGAATTAGGGAGTATTCTTCAAAAACCTAGAACGAAATCCTCAGCATATTTCTGTCTTTTAAGGTCAATTTCCTTACCATGTTTCTCTTTACATTTGTAATAAAAATATTGTTATTAGCGAATCTATTTTAGCCAACGATATTCTGATAGATACTTTATCCACCTTAGGTAATTAGGTACTTTCTGCCAATAATTACAGCTCTATAACTTTGAGGACCAAGAATGTCTTTCAATATCTTTTTTACTTTTACTATTAGTAATAATAGCCTAAATACTACCTACTTGTTTGTATAGGGGCAGTTAGTATTGGTTAGTTAAGTTAGTTAAAGTTGTTAGTTAAGTAGTAAGTACTTAGTATTCACTGATAATAAAACTGAAACACTAGGAGTTTTGGTCATTATTATCAATTTGGTCGTTAGATATAAATTAAATGGCTGAAATATACCCATATTTTGCAAATAAACGTCTTTATAAATAGCTGTATATAGTGTTACATATGTACAATTAGACGATAAATGTAGGTACTTCTCGTTACTCGGTATAAAATTACAATTAAAATCAAAATTACTTTGCAATAAAAAGACGATAAAATCAGAAAATGGACGTACTGGGTACGTACACCGCATCATTGTATTTTAATCGTTTATTTTTTTTGTATTGCGGGGAAATTCAATGCATACAAGAGTTTTTGATTTACAAAGTAGATATAATAACATATTTCATATTTATTTTCCAATTAATTCAAATACGGCCACATTTTAATGATGGCTTAGTTGTGATTGTTGCTGACATGTGGCCCTAATTGTTATGTACACCGGCACGTTTTATTGGTTCCTATATGAGCCAGGTGCAAATAATTGTATGTAGTGTTGTTACCTTTCAAATAAAATAATTAAATAAACTTAATATGTAAATATAGAAACAAACATCAACTAGTCAGTAGGAAATTTTATCTTTAAAAGCAAGCTTCTTCTAATTTATACGATATGCTTATAAAAATACATGAATTTGACATATAATATCGATTATACAGAAACTAATAAGTGCTGATGCTTTAGTAATAAAAAAATAATTTTCTTTTAAATATGACTTTATTATTGCGAACATTTAATTTTTACTGCAACATAGTTATTGTAAAATAAATCAGTACTTAGTTATGAATGTGTGTGTACATAACTTAACCACTATTGCAATAATGATAGGCTGTTCTGAGATAATTGGATTACTATTAAATATAAATATAAGTTAACCGTACGTACAATCATGAGCATTTCGGAATATATTTTGGAACAACTCATTCGACTCCCAGATATGTGGATTATTTTTTTGGCATTACTCTGTAGCGGGTCGGTTTCGGTAAGTTTATAGTTTTATTAATAATATTGTTTAAGTATTGACTAAATGTTGAAAAAGCATGGCTATGGCTATAAATAAAAAAGTGTCAGTCTGTGTTTTAAAAATAGTTTTCTCAATTGCTCATAATTATTTGCTCGACACTAAAATGCAAACAAACTTATTTAAAATGTTTGTTTGCCTATCTGTCTTTCTCCTTGTCCGGGCTAATCTCGTAATGGCTGAACCAATTTTAGTGGGACTTTACTGCTCGTTAAATATGCAATTAAATATTTTACGTAAACGAATTTCATTGCATTATATTCTTTAGGCTTTAACAGACGCAGAGGTGAAGGCACAATTTACGGAACAGTTGATGTCATGTCTCGGCGACCACCCGGTGGAAATGCAGGATCTATTGCAACTGCAAAAACTCGAATTACCTGATAAGCGTGAAGTTAAATGTCTTCTTGCTTGCGCTTACAGGAAAATTGGAACAGTGAGTAGAAAAAAATAATTTTAAGGACATTAATCTTGAAACTTTGATATCCATGCCAACAGATAGATATTTACATAGCCGTGTGTGTGTGTGTGTGTGTGATTATTTCTATTTGTGTGTATACTGTTATTTATTGTTTTCGATAATAATATTTCCTTGCAGTTGAACAGCGAAGGAATGATTGATATACATAAAGCGTATGAAATTGCGGAGAGAACTAAACAGGGCGACGCTAAAGCTATAAGTAACGGAAAGAAAGTAGCCGACATTTGCGTCAAAGGTAAATGATGTTAATTTGGATGTTTAACTCGTCATATTCACTACCTTTAATTTGAATGTTTTTGGAAGGTGCATTTTAGCCCTCTGGGTAAAAATATTCGTTAAAATGTATAAACAAAGATTGTTTTCAACCACTTGAAATGCACAATTTACAAATACATAAATTTTCTCTACAATAGTCCGTTGACTTCCAATTTGTGGGGCTACATGATCTCTGAGCTCGCTAAGCAATTTCCAAAAAAAAAATATTATATGTTGTCGTTATTTATGGAAGGATTCATGGCGTGTCGAGGATTTTTTGAAAACAAAAATTTACACGAAACAGAACTCACTGTTATTAACTTTTCCACAGTTTTTCCTTTATATAGCTTATTCTTCGAGTACGTAGGTATAGAGTTCAGGCAGAAAGGTATCTTAGGAATCAAACTGGCTCCTTTGTAACATGGTATATTACTGATATTATGATACATGAAAACGGATGTGTTTTTATATTACTGTTATCGTTTCAGTAAACGACGAGCCTGTTAGTGATGGAAAAAAAGGCTGCGAAAGAGCTGCTTTGAATTTCAAATGTTTTGTAGAGGTTGCTCCCAAGGTAAATGATGTGTAGTTGCTTTGATACATTATAGTTATTCAATTATGAGAGCCAGAGCAGCCTAATAAGCCTTCTTTTCTATTTATATATATAGAGGAAAACAGGATCTGGTGATTGTCGTAATTATTGCACAAAAAATCCACATGCCCATCTTTTGTGTCCCAATGTTGGACACGGGTGCCATATTGTGCCAGTACATGATGAATTTTGATTCCTAAAAGCGCGAGCTAGTGGCCAACGCGTCTGTTGGATGTTTATAAACTGTCTTCAAAGCCTCCAATAAGGTTTATCGATGTTTACCTCATGATAACGATGATTTCAGTGGGAATGTGACAAAAACATATAAATACCTATCAGAGAATTGTTTTAATTGAATATAATCTCTCCTTTTAATAGAAGCCTTATTGTGCTGCCATCTGTTACAAATACTAAACTTTTATATAATAGTAACTGTGTAATACCATACTACTGATGCATTTGGTGCCCGCACTACATTTACAAAATACTTAAAACTATTTTTTTTGTTTCAGTATGGTTTTACAGTTATGTAAGCTTTATGCTTATAAATACAAAGGTAATGCCAAGATGACTTTAATCAATATCTTTGAATTCTGCATGAAATTCTCGGGTTAGTGTAACAGTCACGTGTTAAAAATAAAAATATGCACAGCAAGATTTTATTTTTTTTAACCAGTTACCCATTTTCGTGAATTTTACACTCTAGTGATTATCATAAATATACTACAGTTAGTTTAAGTTAACGTTGATATAACTACATCTAGCGCTATTACCTCAAATTAAATTGTTAATGGCAACACGTAGTTCCACTTTGGGTAGGGAGGAGATACGTTACAAATAGTTTATTAACATGTCGTTAGATGGCGTTGTATACAAATAACATTATGCGTAGTAGCCTAATATTTATTGTACAGTCAATTATTGTAGAGTCAAGTATTGTAGAGACAATTATTATTGTCTATTAGAAAATGTATGAAGTATTTTGATTAAGATTGTAGTAGATTTATTCAGTTCGAATCGTGTTTATTGTCGAATACTTGTCTATGAAGTTATTTATTTATTTCACTTTTATTGTTTTTACAAAGGGCGGAGTTAATGTCAACTCTTAGGTTCTGCTGAAGACAATTCGTCCACTACTAATCTCATATACTTACTCGTATTACCATTTGTGTGTGAATGTGTACTGAAATGTTCGCTTAACGTTATGTTATTTAATCGTTATGTAGTGTTTTTATTAAATGACTTGTGTATGTATTTTGTAGTAAAATTTGATCGCCTTGCTTATTCTATTGCACTGATTCACGATATAATCTATACCCCAGCAATATAGAATGCCTTGAACTCTATCGAATTACTTTACTTAAATGTTTGCCTCAAATGTTGATAAAGCACAATAATTAATAATATTGTAGACATAATCAAGACATGTGGGTCAGTATCAAATTTAAATAAGAAGGCGAATTATAATACATGATATCAGTTACTGTTAAACTATGACTAATTGCATTCACAGTAGGTCGACTGAGACAATATTCCTGTGTTTAGGTATTATAGCTACAGTGTATTACAACATTATCCTTTATACAGTATAGGATGGTAATCTCAAAAGGATGATATGTACGAAATTATACTATTGACATATAATATACAAAAATATTCACCCCTAATGTAAAGCTGCATTCGATACAACTCGCTCTACACTCATACAACCAAATGCAACCAAAATCTCGTAACACGGTTCATTCACACACGTTCATCTGAGCAAGTTTTTAAACACCCCTGCTCCAGCGCAGCACGCACACAGCGAAAGGTCAATAGATAACCAACTTCATTCAATGCCGCCTCGTCGATCGAGTTCCTCGGCTTAACTTGTTCAACTTCACTCCTTTCGTAATTTATACGTGATCGCTGGCGATGACGTTTGCGAACAATTGACGGCTAACAGTTTTGTTTTGTCAATAATAGTGAAGTGTACAACTGTTTGTGCCGTACGCAAGCCTGGTATGCAATTGTGATGCAGTGGTATTTTGATAAGTTTGTGGTTAGTGGCAATTCGTAAGAGTGCTGTGGTGTCGTTATTCTGTGAACTGTTTTACCAATATTTGTAAGTATAATTGTCGTCTTTAAATGATTTAAGGTTTAGATGATTTAATCAAACACAAGTAAGATTTTTATTTTATTTACACCGCGTAAATTTTTATATGAATATATACTAGTAAAACAGAAAATTCCCGTGTACGAAAATATTTAATATCACATATTTTATATACTTTTCATCAGTAGCGGTAATGAATAATGATACTCTAGTAGATTTCAGAAGAATTTTGTCTTGCAGTATTGACTGGGTGTTTAACAGGCGGTTGTACTGTTGGGTATAGCCTTTTTAACAGTTTGTCTTGATTCGTTTTTGAATGTACTTTCTCAAGCAATCTGTTTTTATAATCACCGTAATAATCAGCTACTTTAAAAGAAAAGTCTATTTTATCCGATTGATTTGTACTTTTACTTCTACTGACTGTTTTAGTTGGTTTTCCTTCGATTTCTTTTATGTCTTTAATTTGCAGCCAGCTCGGTTGTGTGTCAAATTTGCTTTCGAATGTTTCTTCTGTATCGCGTCTCTTTCGCCGACCTGACACCACACCGAGCTGCAATAGTATAGGGTTGCTAACTAAAGCTGCTGCAGCGCCAAGAAGCGCTATTCCCGCTATTGGCCACAGCACCGTTTTAGCTGCTAACGCCTGGATAACCAATAAAGTACACCTTATCACGTATTCACGCACGTCTATATCGAAAATGAAACATTAATTTGCTTATACAATGACGTAAAATCCTTGACATTTTTAACGCTAATGAAGATTATTAATAGATTGAAACAGTTAATTATCATCAATATCAATGGTATCGATATCTGAGAATACTGTGTTCCCCAATATGATATAAAAAACCGCAGTCACCTGATTCCTTGCCTAGAATTACCTATTGTTAAAGCCTCAAGGTACCTACAAGATACCATAATAGATAAGTGGTGTACCTAATGAATACCAAACGCAGCAAGTGTATCAGAATTGTTTTATTATTAACTACTAGTTCATTGGCTGGTGACATTTTATTAAGGTGATTTTCAAGTAAATTATTTTACATCTCACGTTACGTTTATATTTTATCGTAATTTACATTATACCGATATGACCTGATTAGTTATTGTAACAATGACTACAAACCGGTGTTTGAAAGGTGAATAATTGTAAAGAAACAATCAGCTAGAAATATCCGGTTTGGTTATTAAGATACATTTAAAGTAAGAGGATTACTTCGATTTAGAGTCAATACGATAGAGTTCAAATTTGAATTTGATTTTTTAAGTATCTGTTAGAAATAGTCTACAATAGTTAGTCCTTTAAAAAGTAGCTTTTTCCTTAATAAATGATTTCAAAAAGCTACAGGGCGTGGTAAGAAAACCCTTCGGCAATGCGAGCTGAGAGATTAGTGTTGAATTGAATTAACTTACATGATCGTAATGTTTGTGATGATAATTTACGTGGTGGTGACCATCGTAGTAACCGTGATAATGATCAGGGGAATAGTGATCAAACCCGTGATGACCGTGGTCAACATCTTGAATGTGATACTCGTGTCCATAGTTTGGATGCGGCCCGCCCTCGTAATAATGGCTTTCGTAACCTGTGACATAACAAATATTTACATCATTGTTGATACATTTTACTCAGTACTTAAAACACATGATTCGACAACACTAAGGCTGATGACCGTCACGTTTTTGCTGCATATAATCAATGCTTTCACAGATTAGTTCTGGTATAAGTGATGTGAGATGTGAGATGTTCAATAAAATACGACATGTTTTGAATTACATCTTAGAGCTAATGGCAATGATCTTATGAAAGCTCTTTCACAATGGACATAGAAATCAGCTTTCGGTCAATATTTCCGAATATTAATATACACAGGCTAAATTAAAAACGTAGTTCCTAAAACTAATGGATATTAATTTACTACCAGACATATCATTTTGTTGTTAATTACATTCTTTATTAGATAAAGCTTGACTATTCAGTGGCTCATTTGTATTATTAATACAGTGTGAATATAGAATAAAAAAAATCATAGCTGTTACGCTGTAAATCGAATGCTGTCATAGATACCTGGATGTTCGTGAAGTAGCAGACCACGACTGTAGCTGGAGCTGGATAAAGCGTTGTCTGATGCTTGCTGCTTACATAAATTACCAATAACTATATTAGTATAAAACATATTAATCAAATTATAACCCCAAGTGAGAATAAAAGAAAATGAGGTAAAATGAGATCATTCGAAATATTTTCATTCAACAGATACGGAAACCTTCGTATTATCACATTTACAGATAATCTTATAATATACATTTACGCTATTGTTAATATTCGGCCCGCACACCGATTATTTCCATTTCAATACGTTTGACTATTCTATGTTTCAGACATAGTAGGTATATGCAGTAAATT
>DWEL01000135.1:0-11531 GCA_018245955.1 Myscelus nobilis
CAGATCATATAGACGGAAAGGCCGGGCGCGGCCGCGGATGGCAGTTGGCGCGCGGCCAACAAGGTTAATGCCACGACTGCTCACTCCACGCAGCTCTACGCAGCCCACATAACCCAGCTCATGGAAACAACACTGTCCTTCGTCTCATCATGTACTGCTTTTTAAACTAATGTTGAGCATTAGATTAACAATGTATTGTGAAGGACTCATATTATAGTTTCATTGTCTAGGTCGATAAAATTAGGAATTCACTTACACACAAAAAAATATTAACAAGTAAATCTTACCTACATTATAATATAAATACTAATTCCTATTCTTATAGCAGTATAAATAAATTCTTATGTTCGTCTCACTATAACCCTAACATTTTGTGAGTTGGGGTTATTAAATCTTACAAGATTTTGTTTACAGTTAGGGACATCTTATAAGAAGCAGATTTTTAAAACTGAATTGATGGAAATAAAGTAGCGCATGAAAATAGTTTTCTATGTTGCTTTTAAACTGTACCTGGATACTAGCCGATATTATCGTGGCTGCGTGAATGCATTGTGTAGGATAGGTATACCTGCTGAAATGCAAATTGATATAATGCAGGAAACGTCTGAGTGGATCTCATAGCGGGCGCTATACCGCATGAGTAGCATAAGTTCGTTTACATACGACAGTCTGCTGTATTTGCATCCCAAATTCTCGGTGCGACCGCTCGTTCGGCCGACTTATCTCTGTTCCAGGCAAAATATTACAGCTTGTGCATCGTCACTCGCAATGTGCATATCTGAATGTCAATACACGAATAAAAAAGACCACCGGAGGTGTTCCCGCAACATCTAAGGCGGACGTGCCTTCCACCAATGAGCGAGAGGAGCACGGCATATTCATAACGATATTACCGCCGACGGAGAAGCGGCGTCATCATAATTCATATATAATAACCCTTTAGAAGTCGAAACGACGCGGTGCGCCGCCCTGCGTCTCAGTCGCTCACTTTCCGTTTTCTCGTGTGTAACAGAGATGCTCGTCGAGATCCATAATATCATAATTCATAATTTTATCTGTTACGACGCCAACCGCACGCATACATGAAACACGCCGTTTTCATTCGCACTCGCCAACACTGACCTACATATTTGTTCACGTAAAATAGGATCACTCGAATTCTGTACGCTACGTGAAAATATAACGTGAGACCGAAAAGAAGTTTACTTAAAACACGAGAAACAGAACATGTTCGGTAGAGATGATGACAGCTATTTGTAATTGGAATATGACGGGACGCGTGCGCGTGCGCTCGCCGCGTCTCATTCGTCAGTTTATAAATAGAGGTCGGCGTCTGCGTCGTGACGACTTGCGCCATTAATTTATATGAAATAACTGTCGGCAGTCGGAAAAATAAGTTCGATTGAGAACGGCCTTCTAAACGATAATATTTATGTTTTACGAAGTAGCAGCCGAGTTCGACTCGTCCGTTGATATGCACACATCAGAACAGTAGGTACGTGTTTGAATAATTGACTTATAACAAACAGACGGTTCATCTTTACTACATCTTGTGAATATTTACATGATAATTCATGTCATACATGCGTTTATAAAATAAATCAATAACGTTTCGTAAGCTCGTGTAGTTACTATAATGTATTCGAATGTAAGCCCATGTACCTACATTATTCATTTATCAGACATTTGCACAAATACTTATGTATAGCTCGAAAAAACAAAATTAAAGTTATTTCGAAACATCTGGTTTCATTCAATAAATAAATATAAAGGTACCGCTTTTCTTATTACACTTTATAAGCTTCACCAAATCCACTTTCACAGTCCTTTTGAAAACCAATAAAGATCCAAAAATACTGATTTCAGACATTATGATGGTCGCAGTGAGGGCGAAAGACAAGTGGGACATAAATTCGTTAGCGCGCATGTAATCGTCACGAATGTACTAACAATAACTCACCGCATTAAATTTTAAAGTTGACATCAGAAAGAACATCTTATAAAGACGTTATTCAGCTCGATTTTAATGACTCCATTCAAAGGAATGTGCCAGAAAATCTACTGCACATAAGTATGAGTAAATATGCTTTGTAGGTATGTGTCATTGTTATGCGTGGACAAGTATAATAATACTTGATAATTCAATTACATGTATATGTATATGTGTCTTTTAACTTTAAAGCAAGTTTAATTTATTGGACTTTGAAAGATTTGGAATATAAGTTGGTAGGTAATAAAAATAGTATATATTTGCCGTATTTGAAATATTTGTACAAACAAAGTACAATTGCTTGAAATTTAACATATTATGTGCATTTATCAGTGGCATTACTAGTTAAAAACGAAGACTGATTTAATTAAAATATATCAGTGACAGTCACGATAAACAAATTTTTGTTGGCACCAAAAAGTGAAGGTACGGCTAAGGTACATATTGTCATAATGTCCAATTATATTAAAAGATCTATCTAATCTCATTAGAAATTAATTATTAAATGACATAAAAACCATCCTCTCGATTGACATATAAAATCAAAATAGCATTTGTGGGTTATTATTAAATACATCACCCAGTATAAGGGCATCTTATGCAGCGAATTTGAAGTCACGTGATATATATTATTTTAAAATGAACTAGTTGGATAAAGAAATATGTAATAAATATGATTTACATAGATCTATACTGAGGTAAGAAATTACGCTTTCGCCCAATACCTGCTATATTTCGAAACATTCTTAGATAGCAAGTAAAACTACATTCCAAAGTAGTCAAAGGTCACTGCTTCAACTCACCTCAAGTATCTCAATTCGCAGTTGAACATGAAATAATTTTAGCAAGTTAATGTAATAAATTATATTTAATTAGCAGCTGAAAAAGTTTGCTATTGTATTGATTATCCTCATTGGAAATAATAGCCTAACTATACTTCTAGTGTGGACTATGCCCATCAAAACACGGAGATGTCAAATTTTCGGCGTCTATAACATTCCGTCAATGTTTTCCTCTTTAAATTATTTGCAGACTGTAAACAGGGTTTTATAAGTTAGAGCAAATGTTAGAAATATTAAGAGCTTTCGTTAACCTCACATATAGCGTTCGTGACAACTAAAATACACGTGGTAGAACCTTTATTTAACAATAAGCAATTAGTTGACATCTGCAAAGTTTTATGCGGTCAACAATACTTTAATAATAACAACTATAGTAATACTCGTGATGTGCACACTTGATACTCTTACAGAAATATCGTTGGTGATTATTAAAAAATATTGACATTAATTAGGTACTTTGAAGTTTTTACCTTCACAAGTCACTAGGTATTCATTAACATCTTTAGAGCAAAGATAATAATTATTCCGATGTTTTCCAGGAGTTTGTTCAATGCATATCTACGCAATATGTTTAGAAATTGATAACCAGATAAGCAATTGAATTTATTCGAAAAACATTTAAAGCCCAAATCCTTGTTACAATAGATAATCAATATTAACTAATGGATTTCAGAGGAACTCCAAGTAAACTCGTATTTTAATCTAAAGATACATAAACACATCGCCCTCGCGCTGCTCTCTCCATAAATAAAATAAATACAAATATTCTCACGTAAACGAGTAAGTCGAAAGCGTTCATTTACATTTGTGAATGTAATAAATGGGGCATCCTCTAAATACGAAATTAATTTAACTGGAAATAACTGTTATAGAAACATTCCTTCTGTAAGAGTAACTTACAGTTTGTAGCCAGACATACCTACAAATGTATTAAAACAGTTTATATTAAAAATTGGCCTTGTCTACTTGTTATGCGTTAACTTTAATGTTTTCTTATATGTATAAGTGTAAATTGTGGTGTCTAGTCAAAAGATTTGTTGTATTTTCAATCAATACACCGGAAAAGGCTATATACTTACATATTTGGATTATAATCCATTCCATTTAAATATGGTTTAATAATATGCCGCAAAATGGCTTCGCTGATACCTAGCTGGATAAGGTGAATACACGTCGAAAGGGTTGGCACACCTGCGTATTCCTCATCCTCAACAGATTTACGACCAGGTATTGAACCAACAAATAAGATCATCCAAAAAATGCCACCAAAAAATATAATAAGAGCATAACAAAAAGCTCGGCAAGACGTCAACGTCGGGCGCGCTCCATTGGCTGCGCGAACAAAGAAATATTACCGCACATTTATTTCTTTCCTCTCGACCAATATTATTATTAAACTTTTATTTGGGAAACAATGAACCCAGCTAACTTAACGTTTCACTTTTTATATCGCCGGGTTACTTAATGATCTTGCGAGAGCGAATCAATTAAGTAATAGACAAATATTAATACCTACACGGAACCAATAGAACCAACGTATAAAACAAACACAAATATTATGATACTAATTATACGCAGCTTTATTAAGATTATACTTATCTAGTTTATAACATATTTTAGTGCATCATAAACAAACATAGCTAGAGTTTACAGCTCCTGACGGTCCCGACGCACATTCGAGCCATTGTGCCTCTTATAATTTTTATTAGGGGCAATCCGTCCGCCTTGATTTACTCCTTCCCGAACTGATGGATCTTTCATTTAATTTACGATTCTACCCTTGTGTTCCAAATGTAATAAAATGTTACAAAAACAAGCAAAAATTACATCGTCACACGTTATATCCCTTTTTTACGACAAAGACAAAGAATATTATATTTATACATACAATTAACTGCGATGTAGTGTAATTGTGTTTGTTAATTGTAAATGGAAAAAAAAAACAACACCTTTTTGGGCATTTTAAATAAGTAGGTATATTTTAACTTAAATAACCAAATTATGTCAACTTTCGTAGGCGCTGCATAAATTATTGTAAGCAAAAAGGTAATAAAGAATAATTTTCTTAATTAGTTTATATTTTTAAATTGCTAATTAAGAGCAGTAATTAACACACGGATCAGAAGTCACGTGGATATCGATGGATACTTGTTTAATAAGGTCTCGCGCCATGTACCTACGAGCACCTGTGTTTCAAATTATGTCACATTTTCGTATTCATTTCATTCATAGTGGACAATTTATTGTATTAATTAATGAAATTGTTAAAAATGTCTCTTGTAGTTAAAATTTTACTAATCCTTAGATATTGCCCTGACCCTTAATTATTATAATATAATACCTACACATGATGTCATATACTCAATTATAGTTATAGTTAATTCGCATTTTTAAGGAAGCACGTAACGTACTAATATAATATTTTGTACGTTGAAAACTAATAACTTTACAAAATTTAAAGGGAAATGTTAATATAAAAGCAGGAAGGAAATATTTTGGGCTAAGATATTAATTTTATATGCTGTTACAAGTGTCATTAGGTATTATAAATGTACTTTAAAAACAAACATTTAGTACTAATAACAGAAACCTGTAAAGATAACCTATAAACTATAATAAGCACTAGACATTAATTTAAGCCCTTATCTCCATAATTTCATTAGCATAAATGAAAAACGTCTTTTGCCTACCGCATTAGGGACCTGTGGTGAGGGTATCGATTAACCTAAGTTGCCTTCCTATTATTTCTTTTAGCATTAGGCATAACCAGCTATCATGAAATGTCATAACAATGTTATACAAAGCGAAGGAAGTAAAACAGAAAATGAACCTGGCACACTTCGGAAATTACGTAAATTAGTCCGAGAACTATTACCTAAAATATGTTACGATTTGACTAACGCATGACATATGTTCATTATTTTTAAATTTTAAAGGCAATCTGAACATTCTTGAAAAAATTTAAGAAACATTTTTCATAATATTTTGAATACACTATTTTTTCTCCGACCCACTGCGCGTCTTGTCGCTTCTGACACCCATTTGGCAACGGATCAGAAATTGTTATTATTGTAATGACGCTGCTACTCATAACACTATTGGCTTGGCAAATATCTTCTTAGCCGCTATAAACTATAACTCGTCCCAACATTAATGTCAGGGCGGCTTTAACGTCTCATCCACGCGGACTGTGCATTTCTTAGACGTGAGTATGTGAATCGTCAAATATTTTTATCAAATATGTATTTTTCTAACTTCCCAAGCCTCGGTTTAAATAGAAAAAAATACCTAAAAGAAAAATGTTAATTATTTTTAAGTACGTCATGACCGAGCTCCACCCAACACGTTCCCGGGGCATCTCATTTGCAAGTAACAGAACGTGTATTATAGACCCACGAAGGCAATAAGATAAAAAGGCTCTCAATAAGGCGCGATCACAGGCAAAAATGAAATAAATTGCCGGTGAATAAGAGTGCCGTGTGTAATTGAGGCGAACACGCTTGCTCATTAGACGGGCGAAGACGCTACCGCGCCGACCGCCCGCCGCCGACCGTGCCCCGTGCATATTGCCATTTAACAATAACAATAAATACTTACCTACCTTTTGATTCTTCCGACATTGCCCAAAAGTCAAATATTTTTTAGTAAAATCGGTTAAAATTCTCGGAACATTCCACATGCTAATGCTTACCGAAATTGTAACAATGAGTGAACTGCCAGCCCTTTTGCAGAAAAGCTGTAAAATCGGAGACATTAGCATAACAAAGATGATGAGTTGTTCTCAAAGCGACTGTAGTTACTAAAATATCACTTTCGTTTAAGCACATCTGTGTCGTATCAGAAAAAATAGTACGAAACAATTTACGAGTATGTATTGTATCGTATTAGTCGCCACTAACCGCAGCTTCTGGAGACAATATACTGCCAACAGAAAACTCTTGGAGTGCCTCTTAATGAGTCTAAAAGTAATTTCTTTCGAGCACGAGATTGAAAAACGAAAAATAATATAAGGCCGTCGCAGTTTGCATAGTGCAGAAAATCGAATTTTTAGTTTTACTAAACAGAATAACAAAAAATCCTTAGAGTTGTTATCATTAAATGCCATTTTTATATTTTTCCTTTTAAGAAAATGGATTTTAAATGTATCATTAACGAAACTTTTTTCAGGGGATATTTATTTAAAGAATAAAAAAACTATAATTGTGCCTCGGGATACACTGTGTATCCTGTTACTGTTATGTGTATCCTGTGTACTGTTATGTGTATCCTGTGTATCCTGTTACGGTATCCTAGTACTGTTACTTAGAACTGTAATAGCAGCATATTATTCTCGTGAACTTCTGGATTCGGAAGCATAGTCGTTAAGATAGTAGCTTAGACACATAAAATTATAATTATGTGAGTACCTACTCAATAAACATAAAGTTTATATTCACACCATCAAAAATGTTTCTAATAGTATTTCAACCATTATTAATAAGCCTCGAAATTTTAGATGTATAGGGCTTTATCAAACGAGATAACCATATTCAAGTAAGCGAAATATTTCCGTACTAACAATAAACACAACTTTCCCTTTCCATCTAAATCGTCTCCATACCTTCTCTTATTCGTAACAAGGGTGGCAGACGAGTGCGAGCAAGTCTACGTTACACATCTCCACGCACCATTTGCATGCACCCGAGCGCATCACGCCGCAGCCCGGCGCATCCCGCCTCACAACAGAAATAGTATAATGTCATATCAAATATCTAAAGACGCGTGCCTGACGTGTAACGCGCTGTGCTCCCCACCGCAGTATGCAACCCAAAACCACTAAACCCTGTAAACATGTCTAAGTCTTTTACTTAGCGCGCTCTACTGTAACAAAGTTTACGCGATATTACCTATACGTTTACGGGTTTAGGCATAGTTACACCAAACGCCTTCTCCATGCTGAGCCACAGTGAATAACGCAGTAGAAGTAAATTAAACATCATCTAAAATGGCCAATGAATACAAACGAACGAGTTATTTAAGTGTTAAAATTTTGCTATCGAAAAATAATAAATAACCAAACCTTTACTGCTCATGGGTTAAGCCATAAATCTACATTTTAAAACTGACAATTTTTTGTCTATGTAAATATTAAAAAAACTTTGGTTCGGCTAACCATGCCAATAGTCATGACTAATTGGTACTAGAAGTAAAGAACGGCGGGGTGCACGACAAACTGGTTCTTCGGTATTGCAAATATAATAATAACATTTTATTACCCCGTTTTTCAAAGGGTTTGTTTCAAGGCCATAAAAGGGTAGTGAGTGAAACCTCGCTCCGTGCCCGTCATAAGTCAAAACGACTCGATTGTTACATTGCATATCGTCATAAATCACCCTTAGAAAAATATTCGGTGAATGGAAGCCGTGGTCTCAATACAAGATCATTACACAAATATAGATTTTAGCCATTCGTGCACGTTCCGTTTCATTGTGGGAGGTTAAAAAAAATTGCAGAAATTTCTCTTGACATAATATTATTCCGCGAAATGAAAGCTATTTGGAACAGTGCTCGCTTGTATGCTCGTCACCTGCCGTAAAACAAATGTTGCTGTTATATTTTTATTGAGCTAGTTTAAAATTTAAGTAGGTACATCAATTTGTTCAAACAAAAATGATAATAACTGCAAAACCAGCGAATTTATAGTTAGGCGGAGTTTATAAGTATTTGAAATGGGTATGTTAATGTTGCGATGGTGATAATATTAGAATGCGCGTCATGATCGCCGTGTGATAGAAGAGTGATAGCGCGGATGAGAGCCGGGGTCAGCGGCGCCATGCGTCATCGCTAACGACGACAAATGACGTGACGTGACGCCGCGCGGCATACCTAGCACGCGTCACGGTGGCTCCTACCTATCGATGTAAACTTGTTCTAGTTATTCTTGTATATATCTTAGCAGATACTACGTAATATATTTGGTTTTCTAATTCATTATTGTCAGTTGATATCTAAAACAAAATAAACCGACGTAGTAATGTCAATGGCTTGAGCTAACGCTAATTACGACTAATAAATGAATCGTACTTCATAGATAGCGCCACTAGAGTAGTTACTACATATTTAAGTAAATTAATAAGTCTAGGTTTATAGTTATTGATACTGTTGATACTGGTAAACTTTTAGCTTAATCACATCTTGCTTCGTAGCTCAATAAATTACATTCCGTGATGAGTGGTGTAGCCCAGACTTATAACGATACATTCTTCCTTTAAGGGTAACATCATAGAGGCTACTTTTTATACTCTAGTTAATCTCAATTGGATATTAAAATAGTAAAATAAAGAGTTAGAGAGCTAGAGTCAATAGGGCCGTACGTTATAACGGCAAATGGTTTAACGCGATAACCAATGACGTCATTGCCCGGTATAACCGACAGTACATATAACATCTTGATTCTAGTTTCCGTAGCATTTCAGCAATTCATTTCAGAATTTCGATAACTCAAATGTTGCAAATTATTATTCACTAAGCTATTTTATGAAAAATAGTACCTAATTTATGTATATTTCATATCTTTATGCAAATCAAGGTAATAAGGTTGCTTTCTCTAGATACATTCCTTCTGACCTCACTATCATCATCATCACCACCAGTCATTTATATTGTCACAAAAAACCTAAGCCCATGTTAATTTGACAAATATACCTAAAATACTACTTTTTATACCTCATCTGCTGACAGGTTGACTATTGAGAGATCGTGACATTTTTTACGAACCAGAAGGAAGGCGTCAGTCGTCGACGCTATCTATCAAACTATTCGTTTCCTTCGTCAATGACACACAAATTACATTTTAAAACAGAAGTTCATAGATTACAATAGAAAAAACGTAAAATAAACTAAGATAAAATCGTAGTTACTTTTAAAATGCCTTACAGATATTTACTTAATAATTACCCATCCTTAAGAAATATCGAAGTTAATATAAGTTTATAATTGCGAAAAAATATGTGAACTTATTTATTTTTTCATTTTCAACGTTTCATTCCTAAATTTGGGGCAAGCATTGAATGCTAATAAAATAATGACGAATTGTCACAAAGGATAAACAAATATTATTGCATCAATCAAAATAATACGAACAAAGTGAACGCACAATGAATGGTAAGACAAGTTTCCCACAGAGATTTAGCATCGAGACCGGCTGCACGCGACTCAAAAATAGCACACATTTGTCGAAAAATAAAAATTTCCTCAAATAGACGGAAATATACAAAAATGTGAGCCGCAGAGCGAGGGGCGAACGTGATGGCGTGCCGTAATGTGCGCCCCTAATTAAAACGTTAAAAACCAAGCACTTCTGAAAAACGTCAATTCTGAAGAGAAATGGACCGTCTAGTCTGATGCATCGCTCTCATATTATTTTTATAAATCAAACGCCGAGCAAAGAATTGAAAATAGCATTGATGTTACTGAATTATTATAGGTTAAACCAGTCTATATTATACTAAATACTAAAGCTACTATAAGATATTTTAGGTTTTTCAGCTTCATTTATATTACAAAGGTTGCATATGCAGATATGTCGGTCTAGAAATTTAGTAGGTAAACCTTTCAACGCAGACAACGAACGAACTGATAAATCTAGCTGTTAAACCGATATGCAGATCGACATCGACATTCATTACCTAATTAAAATCGCAAGCCCCTTCCGCTCGCTACATTTCTCCAACGCGCTGCCAATAAATTTCATCCGCCAGTCGCCCCATAACGATAACCAGTTCCTCGGGAACTATCGTTCAATCTGCCGTCGATGCCGTATGTTGATCCGGTCGTGTACCCGCCGCTCTTTGCAGACGAGCCTGTCGATTCCTATGTATTATTTAGTGCCGTCACTAGAGCGAGTGCGGACTGCACCGCAACACGACTCGCGTCTGTGTGCTGCTCGCACGCACACCGTCGCACGCGCGAATGTCTCGAGCCGCGTCAACTCAGAGATAACGAGCTCACATATTCATAAAGAATAAAGAATTATCCAACAACGGCAACAGACTCTCCACTCTCCGCGCGCACCGCGGCCCTCCGTCGTCGTAATGCTCTCATTCACACTCTCCGGCCGATCTCGATCTATCCGTTCCCCTCTAAGGACCCAATAAGATGAGCTCTCGCAACGACTCGGCCGGAATTGGATTATAGACTTTAATTTATTCCGTAGAAGAAATATTTCATTTTTCTTTCAAGTGCGCCCATGAAACCCTTTGGCTTCTCGCGAGGTCGATTTGAGCGGTTTCTAAAAGATCAATGTAGACCGAGATGTAGCGACCAGTTTTAATTCTTATGCCGCTGAATGGAGGAGCGATTTAGTCGCCGGGTCGGTTCGGGACAAAAGCTCGTTATCGAATTAACGGATGCCGAGTCCAACCCTCGGGCTGCATCTTTATGGGCGACATATTGGATTCGAAAACTTGTTATGCTTCATCCTAAATAAATTATAACGAGAAATTGTAATCATTAAATGGATATATTTAATGTGTGTAGATGTCTGCACGGTGCGATGGCGGTCGCGGTGCGGCGGCCTATCTCGCTCTACATGAATGCCCGCTCCCCAGAGATACCGCGCGCAAATCTTTTCGACCTTTGTCGCAACTTCATTTTGTATCACGGTTTCATTGTGCAATATCACTATTTGTCTCATTACGCTGACGAATAACTTTTTCTAC
>DWEL01000136.1:0-11508 GCA_018245955.1 Myscelus nobilis
CAGATTGCTTGTTATACTTATGTATGTATACTTATGTATATGCAAAAAAAGCAATGTATCTTAGGTCAAAATGCTTTGTACATAGGATATTAAGTGTGTTTGTATGTTTATCCGGAGTATTTTCTGCTTGACTACTGAAACTTGATGTGTTGATGACTTTCGACAAAATATTTTTTTTAAGTACCTTCCCATACTTTAAATTAAGGGCCTGTCACATTTAATCTTATGATCGTTACTTTAATCCGTTAATTTTAAATGTTACATATTTATGCTCGCATAGTTTTTACTGAAGGCAAAGTAGTATAATAATAAAATATATGTACAAAAAAAGATAAATGTCGTGTCCACATTTATAAGGCTACAATAAAGAGGTCACGTAACCTCGAATGTCTGCCACTTTAATATCACGCGGAGTGTCCTTACGAACTTTTTCGTCAACAACAAAGGCGCCCTGACTGTTTTATGTATAGGTGGTATCTTCACACGTATTATCCCTTTCGTATTTCGTGTATTGCATTGCGACATATGCGCCAGTATATGAAATGAATGACTTGAAATAATGTTACCATTCATTATTAAATTCCATTACAAATTATCACATAGGTAAGAAAGCTGTCGGATTTTTCTATATTATCTACAAATTTACATGAGTACAAGAACATGAGTTTTAGCCCTTATAGGACAAAATCACGCAACAAATGTCAACCAACAGAAGGTAATAATTTGCTATATGCTAATACTTCCGGGTTGTTTGAATTTTTTATACTTCAGTGATTGGTAAATATTCAGCTTTGATAGCTCCAATAGTTATTTGACTATTGCACCGATTAAAGGGAGGATTTCTGTGTATTATATTACAGAAAAGATAATATACGAGTAATACTGGATATAATCATTGTCAAATATCTGTAATATTAAGTTGAAGTTATTTAAAATTTCAAAAGACAAAAGACAAAAGACATTTATTACATGACTTTTTATTCGATTTTATTCGATTATATAAGACATTCATGACTTTTTATCACAAAAAAACATCAATATACAATTAGGGTTATTATCGTATCTATGTTTTATTTAAAAAATCTTTCAGAAGTTATATTGAAACATAACATAAGCAAAAGTTATATCAAGTTTCCCAAGCTTATGAATTATCAAGTAACCACCGGGAGATACATATATTTTCTTCTAATTATCATAACCTCAAAAGAATAACATCTTTTGGAACGTGTAATTATTTCAAAAAACAAGGTTTAGATAAAGCTTGTGATCTTACCCAATTGGAAAATGTTTTGAGAGACAAATTTAAGATACTTAGAAAAGAGAATTTGCACGCTTTAATTTCATTTTTAATACTTTTGTGCCATTAAAGTTTCTTAATATTGTTATAAAAATTCTGTTTCGCGGATTTTTAACAGAAGATAATATTATTTATACGTAACGGTGGTAGTTTGAATTTACCGTGGATATCATATCCTTACCGTGGATAGTGGATAGACTAGTTGTCTTAAACTCCGCCAGAAATGTACTATTCCTAAAAAAGTTAATGGTTGGCTTAAAAAATAACGAAAATCGCTCTCAACAATAGTCATAATGGCCATCCTAAGAGTCGAAATTCTTTGCTATAATAGTCAAAATTGCTATGGTAAGTTACACAGAAACTAACTTAAAATGTTTTGTTTAGTTGCTACTTGCGAGTAATCTTAGAAGTGGTTATGTATTATACGTTCTCATAACAAAATAGTCATCAAAGTATACACTTATAAAACTTTTACGTAAAACTTAAGCAAAATAAACTCAATTTTAGTCCACCCCCGAGCTTTCTGCTGAGTGCAATATACCGTGAAATACATTTATAGTGGATGTATTTTTCTTTACAATTTCTACTCGAATATTTAGATAAATGTTCAAATTTTTTTCATAACAAAGTACAGGACTATATATTTTTATTATAAAAAGAGCGTATTTTTTACTAAGGCCTAGATAACAGGAAAACCAGATGGCGTTACATAAAGAATTTGAGAAATTGACCTCTTTCGGGTTGCGAACCTTATTTTACGTATACGACTGTTCATTTGTCTACTTGACGGGTAATTCAATGGACAGTCAAATAACATCAACAAATACGAATATCATTAGAATATACATGTTTTACTATAATAACACTTTATATGTAGCTTCTTGAATGCATTTATATAGAAATAGTATTATAGTAAATGTAGCATGATGAAATACAAAAAGTTCCTCTACATAAATACACTACACACAATACAAAATATTCTTGTTACAGTTGCTTATGAATTTTTATAAACCGTTTACTTAAGGGGGAAATCCCCTATGGATACCTACTCTTGTATCGCGAGAGCGACAGTGACTTATGCCGGACTCCAACCATATAAAACGACATATTTTTGCTCCTTATGTCATTTGTTGGAATTACCGTGCGTTTTCATATTCTTCCGCAGCTTTACACTTGGCGCTAGTATCTCACAAGAACCAGTAGGTACTGTCTGACAGAATAGAGGTGGAGTTCCTTCATTCCATTTGCTTTTGTCTGTGTTACCAGACACACGTGTATACTAGAGGTGTTAGTCTCAGTCCTCGAGATGCATCGGTGACCGAAAGCGTAGATGCTAATTACACTTGGTCGGAAACGTTTTTGAGGTAGTACATAGTTTATCGACACGAAAAATGCAGTTAATAATATTAATCGTTTTCACTCAGATCATTTATGCAAAAACGTGTGTAAAAGGTAGTCAGTTAGAAGTTACTCTACGAACAAATCCCTAGTATTGATCTTGTCGAAAAAAAGGCTTCGGTTCGACTTTAGCAAAGGTAAAAATGGAAATAAAATTGACGACATGCCATTAGCATATTTGCATTCACAATAGTCGGGTATGAATTGTGTTTTGAAATATTGACTGAAATCCCTCATCTACATAATATTTTGTGGTCCCTTGGCTTTGATGGCTCTGGAGTGATTGAATCTGAAAGGTAGGATTTCTATATATTTGCAAAAGGTATGAAAAGGGCCTGCAGACGAATTTTCCGGAGAACTTCATTTAGAGTACGAACTTTATCAAATTAAAAACTAAATTCCACTTTTTCTATAATTTTTTATTGATAAATCATGTATTTATCGCATCTCTTTTGTTTTAGGTACTTAGTAACATCTATTACTAAATGAATGTACACTAATAGACCAATTCTGTCACTTGTGACTGCTACCTGTTCTTTTGTTACTCTAATACATAAAAAGGTACCTACATGCTTATAGATTGTATAATTCAATCGACTGTTATATAGTTCTAGATAAAGAAGTATAATCAACCGGGGATGGGGGGATTTATACAAGGGAAATCTGTCATTACGAAGATCCCATTCTTTGCTTTGACGACGTACGATCAAGTATATCGATATAGACAAATATTTAAATACCTACATACACATGTTTATAATATCATACATTCATAAGCATCAAGACGACTTACATTGTTTAACTTCCGATATCAATATTTTTATATAGATATCAAAAATATGCATTTTTGTATAAACTTCATCTAACGTCGTTTACGTTAATAAATATATTATGTGACATATTTTCTTTTACAAACTTCCAATAGATTAATGGATTAGTAATACAAAAGTTTTGAATCCCGCTGCAATACGCTTTCCGGTCAGATCGAGTAGTTGTTAAGTTTCACAGTTCTGATTGTAGTTTATAACCAGTCCGTTTCGCAATTTGCGGTCTAGATAAACAGACGAGATCGGTCAGTAACCTTCATATACAAATTTGCGGTTAGAAATAGGGTCAAACAAGGCCGTTGAACAACTTGAATTAATCGTTCAATATTAAACAGGAAATTGGAATAACCACTATTGATTAGTATTACATTGGTGTTTGCATATATTGAAAACATCTGCAGCAGTTTGAACTTCCTATTAAAATTCCTGCCTGTTGTATGTGATATTGTGTGTTTACCTAAGATACAGGAAATCCCTCCGTGACACTGAAAGCCTTTTTATTAAACATTAATTACCTTTTTATTAAACATTAAACAGGTTCTAGTAAAATAGTAGAATAAAGAGAGAGAATACATTTTTTTTTGTGTTTTCTTGACACATTCTACGTATCTTTTGTTACCAATGTCAGTCGTGTATATTTAATCCGTTGGATTTTACAGGAAATTGATTATTATCGACGAATATGTTAAAAACTTTATGGTAAAATATTCTTATTCTTTTTTGTGTAAAGGATTATCGATGCCTTACCGTTTTTGCAATAGTTAACTGCAAGAGTGGGAACCATCACAAATAACCACCACGTGACAAGATCAATGTGTTTTAAAATATAGACTACATAGTTAAGTTACATAAAAACATCTTTATTATATATGTATATGTATTTCAATCCTATATATGAATGTATTATATATACAAGAAAAATACACAATCATAACGAACCGCAAGAAAATTTAGGATAGAAATATTTTCTATGTATAATATTTTCTTATGCAATGATCTATTGTTATCCAGAAAAGAATAATGTACAGTCTACACGAACTGCAAGGGAATTTAAGATAGAAATAGTTTTGTTGTAAATATTGTTGTTGTATATTTACATTTCTCACGCGATTTTCTCATTGTTACGCGGTGGAACGTAAACAATCAAACTAGTCGTCGCAATTAGCGTATGTCAGGTTGGTGGACGCGTGTTAATAAACGTGGTTATGTAAGATCACAGCTTTCGGTATTCGTGAATACAATACAACCAGTACCAGGAAATATTAATGCTAGACAATTTGATAATTCTACACCAAATTAAACGCACGTAAGTGGATACTAGCTAACGATATAACGATTGAAAACTATATAAGTTTCATTTGAGGTTTCCAAAATTAGATTTATGCGTTTGATGTTTGAACGTAATATAAACTGTTTATAATTATTGTTGTTTTAGTTATCACTATATGTATTACTACTTCTAGCCTCATGGCGCTCCTTCACGGTTCAGGTCACGCGTTCGTTTTAACCGCGCACGTGTTCTGTGAAACAAGCCACCTTCTAATGTGTTCCCAGAGCGCTGTGACTTGGGTTCTTTGAGAACGGCGCAAAAAGAGCTCTTAAAAGCCGACAATGCATTAGAGACAGCAGCCACTGTCATTTGAAGTAGTCTGTTACACGATGTCACGCACGTTGGGAAAATTATGATGGAGAACATAAAAAATAACAGTAATGAAAATCATGACACATTTTCTTCCCACAGTGACCGGTCAAGTACGAGAGTTGGAAGTTAGCATCGCTCGCACAATTCGGTCTTTGGAGAAATGAAACAGCTTAGGACTCTCTTCTACGTTCAATATATATTTATGTCGTCAGCAATTTTATCCATAAATTGTAACAAATTGTGATGAATGAATTGATTTGGTTTCAATTTAGTGTGTGCACATGCTCGTAGACATCCTGTAACGCACCTACATATTAAAGTATGTATGAATTGAAATATTAAAGTAACATGTAATGTATTGTATTTGTATTTCAAATTTCACAAATTTTAGCTTCACGTAAGCCAGCCCAATATGTAAGCATGTTTTTATGCTAATTCGCGTTCGCGAATTGGTAGGTCGCATTAAAGGGTAAATGTCAAAAACGGGCGACATATTTCGTGCGTGTGCATGTCATTGAGGGGTGTGCCAATCAAATCTGTCAAGTGTTAGGAAAGCTTTCGTACGGTCGTATCGTGATAATAATCAGACATATTGTGTAGACAAGTAGTAACTAATGAACTTTAATTTCTAAAAAGCTCGTAGCTCGTTACGCAATGTTCCTCATGAGCACGGGAACTGAACTTAGGAGAGCCGTGACGCCACTACGAGTCGACCAGATCAATGATTAGGCGTGCTTGTCATTACTTCATGTCTATTAAATTAAAAGGCAAGCGATCTTCCGACATTTCATCCATCCATCCATTTACGGCGACATAAACATGAAGCCATTTGACTTAAGCCCATTGATAATATGATCGCACGTAATGAAATGAAATCGAATGTATATATGTATAATTCAATGGAAGCTGGAGAAGAATATACGAATCTAATTTACCACTTTAAAGTCGATTAATTAATTTATCGTGTTTCTTGTACAATTTTGAACTATATTTACTTTGTTAAGTTGCCAACTCTGTTAATGTTAAGTTGACGCGTTTCACTAAAACCCTTCCATAAACGTTTTTCTTTATACACGTACTTACGGCACTTACGGAAAAGTTCAGCATTATAACATAAATAACACGCACAAGTTACTTGTTTAAATACACAATTATGAACTTTAGTTTGTTATTATACATACTCATTGTAGTATACATTATAATGGTCGGTAAACTTTAAATGGAAGCTATTTAGAAAGGTACTTTTAATACAACCTAAAAGGTTTCGATGAGTCATAAAACTTCGAGTTAATTAACGAACGCTTTACTTAAAAATATTGCTGCATAATTAACTTAGTTGCTATTTAAGTGTTATGCTACTTCGTTTGGTATTGAAAGTAGTTCGATACTTGCTTTTTATTGACACATTGTATACATATTGGTATTGGTTATTATTACAACTTAATGTAGTTCCTATGAAACGATTTGATAACTTTAATTTAAATTAAAATACTATACAATTAATCATCAGTCATTCATTGCAAAGTAATTATTCATTACTATTTATGGTATTTTCAATAATGAAACAGATAGAATATAGTCTTTCTTTGTCGTGGAAATAGATTAAGCAATTTGAAAGCAAGAGATGTCACTAAGGTAACCAGCCGCTCATTAAATTATGCGCCTGCTAACTGAAGGCGGTTGTCGATTTTCCTGAAGCCCCGGTTAGTTAACTGAAGCACCCTCGTTCGTCAGTTTAGTGGAACAAGAGCTATCCAAATCATAGACAGTCTTCAATTTGTTGAATATCTTCCTAAGGGACCCATTGGATTGCTGTAAATTTGTGACACAAGTACATTTACGCTTTTGGAAATAAGAAAATGAAAAATTCTAATCGTCCTTTTTTCAGATGAGAAGTATGCAAACAATTGAGCGTCAAATAGACCACCGCATTTGTTATTAAAATAGTTCGACTCTGCCGGGTGCTGGTACAATATTCAGAGTAGTCTAGGAATTTACCAAAGAACTGAATTAATGGTCACGAACATTAACAGTCGTATTAATAAAACAATTTTGACAGATGATGTTAAAATACTCGTAACTTATTTTCAAAGACGCAGCTGTATCAGTTCATTAAACCTGTATTTCTTCTACACGTTGTTTTCACACATGTATAGGTGTATGTCGAGAACCTATAGCTTCCATAACCTTCGTATTGAAAAGGTGGTCATTGCTACGAGCTCTATTGTTACGCTTTTGGAACAAAACCGTGGCTACTTTGAGTGGAATATCGATGTATATCTACATATCGTAATGTTATTTGAATAAAAATGAGTTAACATTGGACACTTGTACTTAATTATATCAGGCGTTACTTTGTGAAAAACTATGTCATCTCAAATTGAGGTAAATTTATTTTACAATGTTGTAATATATCTTTCGTGTGTGCATTGGTTATTGCGGGAGAGAGAGCGGTCCGGATATTATGAGGATTTACACCATCACATACTCGTACATATTATGTATAATGTTTGTGGATTTGCAAAATGACTGTAACTTAATGAGTTTAACTACTTATGTTACCTCAACAATCTTGGTGAATTATCTTTTACTACCCTTAATGGTCATCTAAACTATTTTAGGGCCGCAGTGTACCATTTTGTTTTAGTGTTTTATACGAATTGCATTTTATGTTAAATAAATAAATGATAAGAATAACTGGGACAGTTCTCACACGCTTATCGGATTCCAAATTTAACAATGCCTCTTTTATGCACGTATGTACACGTCTTCTGAGGCAACCCGAAAAATAATGTTTCGATCAATCCCTCTATTAACACACTATATAATATACCTATAAGGGAATGTATTGAATATTAAAAATTGACTTAATCTTGATAAATTTAGATCCATGAAACACTGAGTCCCTCTGGCAGTTGATTGCGTGAGGATCTGTGCGGAAATAAGCTATCAGTCTTCGATATCACTCCATTGAATAAAGGTAATCTCCGCGTTCTCGAGGCAGTTTTAAATTACTTTCCTATCAGATACTCGTCGTCGATACCCTTCGTCACCAGTCACCAGTAGATTAAGTACTCAACGCATTTAAATTGAACATTAGTTATCTTTAACTGAATATATCTTACCAACGTTCATTCCGTATAAGAAGAATATCGAATTTGTGATTAGCAGTTTACGTTACTTTTACACATTTATTATTACGTATTTAGGACTATTTGCTAACATAACAAGCTTGCATAAAGTTTAATTTCATTAACATACTTTAAGTGAAGTTGGTTTACCCGGTCTATTGAATTTTTGCCAATATCATAAAAACAGAGGAAGAAGTAAAAGAAATATATCTATTAAATTATTTAGGTATGTACATAACCATTACATTTTAAGGTTTGGAATAAATTCCCTTATCCCGAATGCATTTCTTGTTAAAACAAGTGCAGTTTTTCAGAGATCCGCAGTTAATAAAACCGGAATAAAGAAGAATATTCTTTATCCTAACAGTGGTCCGTAAATAGCATGTGCATGAGCTGCTAAGAATACGATTCTTATTATAAAGCGGCTATCTTCCGCAATGTTCCCTTTCGCTTATTTTTAACACGTGAGTCAGTGGCTTTACACAAAGTGCATCGCACTTGCAGTTAAATTAGGCTCATCCGATGTCGCTTTTCCGGACTCATTTTTGTATATCACTCATTAATTAAAGTAAATATTTTGGTTAAAGCAAAAACATATAAGTACATTAACAATATTTTGATACGATTGTAATAATATTTACCAATTTTTTTTATCATTTAATGTTTTTCACTTTTGTAAACTAAGTTCTTTCACCTTTCGGATTTTTTTCGATCGTATGGCACAAATAATCGAATGTTACGCGATATAAATTATTATATCAACTCATTGGAACTTCAGTACTTCCATTTAAAACTCACTCAATTGAGTTAATTGTCACAGACAATACCGGATTGAAGATGCAAGATAAAACCGGTGAAAAGTTGAACAATACCGTACTTAATAATTTGCTTCTCCCAGATGTAATTAACGCAGATTCTCCCACTAGAGGCATTGTTAGGTGGAACTTGTATATAAGAAATATATTCCACTTTATAATTTAGTTATTAGGTACTTGGTTCAATGCTGTGCTGTTTCTATTTTTATATAACGTACAAATGTAAGGTACATAGTCCTATTCTTTTTGAAATATTTGTAAAGTTTCTCTTACACATAGAATCTCTTTCAGTCAGCCAATACTACTGCCAAAAATGATCAGATATTAAAGTAAGTGTGGCATTGTAATATTTAAAAGGACACTAAATTTATAGGCAATTTGAAGTCAAAGCAAATGGTATCAACTATGTTATCGTATAAAATCGTGGACAGGATTTTTACGGGAACCATGATTCGTAGGTAGCAGAGTCTTTTTGATTATACAGAAAATATTTCTAAGTATTCATGTATCTACGAGATATTTAAGAAATATTCTCATTTAACTAGAAATTTCCGCCCTAACATGAGTGTCATAAAGATTAATGATTACGACATACGATCTAATAAAGTCATCAAAGTGTGTCGTATTATCGAGTTGCCATAGGATAAGCTGATTAATAGACGCTATAGGAATATATATTGTTATATATTAAGATATTAATTAAGTAGCGGCACCGATATTAAGACAATATAAGTTCTTTGGATATGTTATAGGGAATGAAGAAGAGCAAAGTTCTAATATTTATGACGCGGTTGCAAAGCTGGAAAGAGCTAAGTAATGCCACACTCTCTTGGGCTCTGGATACTTTAACGCTACTGGATTTATTTTCTCAAAAACATAAATACTTTATGAACTTGTTAGATTGTTGTTACAGTACATCGGATTTCTTCTAGAAAACTACATAAACTCCTCGTTATAACTTATATAACTTTAGTATAAAATCATCCCCAATTATTATTATGATTCCTGTAAACTGATTCCAAAATCACCTTTACATTATCTCCACGGTAACGCTTGAAACCCTTTAAAAAAACTTTGTCCGTGTCGTTTATAGCGTGATTCAATTACATGTTAAATACTCCTAACGTTACAAGTCGGCACAGATCTAATGATATTGTCCCGCCTCACAGACGTAATGGCCGTGAACATTTAATTAACAAAATTTACATTTAATTTGTGCACAAATTCATACAACTCGATTTAACGTCGTATAACTACATTATTCATCGTGTCATGTAGCAAGATTTCCAGTGACGGTGCTAATTATGAACATTTGCATGAATCCGTGTGATGATTTCAGCTCGAGCTTAGCGTAATTTGGGGACTGTGAGAAAACGATAAAAGCGTAGTTAACAGCATGAGCAGTTCTAGTATAACAGTATTAATGACACCGGGACGGCGATAACTAACTCGTAATCTCTTGACGTATTTTCCTTGCCCCTTAATTATGTACAGATGAAAGTCATATAAAATAAACAATGCCGAGTTTCTAACAAGATTTGGTGTA
This sequence comes from Myscelus nobilis, assembly GCA_018245955.1. Classification (NCBI taxonomy): domain Eukaryota; kingdom Metazoa; phylum Arthropoda; class Insecta; order Lepidoptera; family Hesperiidae; genus Myscelus; species Myscelus nobilis. The sequence goes on from DWEL01000136.1 coordinate 10,657, forward strand.
AAGTTGGTAAGAAAAGGACGAAGAAATTAAATACGGCGAAGGATTAAAAGAATCTCTGGTAAAGTTGACGGGGAAGGTCAAAATGGAAGCAACAAAAGTTGTGAATTAGTGAAAGATGAAAAAAATTCCGGAAAATGAAACTTTATTGCATTGACCGCGTCCGTTAAGGTTCATTCACTGAAAAATAGAGAGAAAATTGTCTTTTTTAATAAAACTCTCCTTGCGTCCTGTATTACCAACACTATCCTTAAAACTAACGACTACATTAGAAAGATGTAATAAAAGTTAATGTTCACTTCGCTGTATAGTGCTTAAGTTGTGGCAGATCTCTTAATTGCTTTCTCTTCACACATCGCGTCCTTACAAAGTTGTTAGACATCAACTTTCTGACTAGAGAGCACTGCCAAGGTGAAATCCTATTGCCTTTTTAGCTTCCTATTGATTTGAATTACGCAGTCTCTATATAAATAGAATTAGTTACTAGGTTCAGTAGATGAACGCTTTCCTCAAGTTTCATGATTTATATTACCTATTTAATAATGTATTACGTTTCCAATAATCATTTACCATGATTTACGGCTTACGAGAACCTCCCTAACATAGAAAATAATATGAAATGGCGTTATAAAAATAAATAACACTAAGATTTCAATCTATTTTATACAAGCTATCATCTATTGTAACAAAGGTATATCGGTGATAAAGAACAATAATATTGATATGTTCCAATGTTATGATTGTTTCTGTGTTCCCCGAAGCACTTAACGACGCTACTATGTGTTCTATTTATGATGTCATGTAACATGCTCTGGTAAATAAAAATATCTCTTTCTCTTATTTTTATTTCTGTAC
>DWEL01000137.1:0-11494 GCA_018245955.1 Myscelus nobilis
ATTTATTTTAAGTTGGATGATTTAAAAACAAATTCTGCGTTCAATTGTAGAGGGTGCAACCATTACTCTGCCACGTGTAATATTGAATGAGAGTAATATTATTGTGACGTGTTCTGAGCAATTGACCTTCTGATAGTACTAAATTGTTATTTCTATACATTTCTCACATATGTTATTTCAATGACAGATAAAAAAATGTTTAGTTTTCTTAATAATTGACATTTTAAACTCTTCGTAATATTTCATTAATGTGACCTCGGCCTTTTAGGAGCCACTAATATTCAGATAAGATGAGTAGTTTCTGTTTATAAGTTGTTTATCTAAATACATTATGATTGTGTTCATAAGCAGAAAAAGCTTACTACCGCACAAGTCCGGACGTATTTAATATAATAAACTTTACGGGCTATTTTTCATCGATTACTTTTCTATGGGCGTCTATGCGATCCGACAGTTCAGGCACTGTGTCACTTGTAACACATTTAAATTAGGTATTTTTGTAGTCGTTTTAATGTAAATTTTTATTTATTCAAATACAGTACTTAGTTATTTCAGTATTTATATAGTTGATAAGCAAAAATTAACCCCAGAATCAGATATAATTTATTATCTATACTAATAAATAAAATTGTAGTGTCTGTTTTTAATATTAAAATAACCGCTTTTTATTAATGCATATGTAAACACGGTACATATACCAAAATAACATTTTTTACAATTTTTATCTGTCTGTCTGTTCCACCTAAACTCTGGAACGGCTGGACCGATTTTGATGGGACTTTCAATGGCAGATAGCTGATGTGATAAGGAGTAACTCAAGCTGCTTTTATTTTAAAATTTTAATTTTTTTTTATTCAAACGCGGAGGAAGCCGCGGCCGCCGCTAGTTGGAAAAGTATTTAAAACTGTGGAAGGAGAGCCGTCTTTAATCTATTGGAGGCCCGTAAGGATAATTAGGCTCCTATAAAAAGAAAAGACGAATGACGTTTTTGGTTGCTTTTATAACGTAGTCCTCGACTTTAAATATGGAACGTACCTACATGGAACATACATGGAATTTGCCAGTTTTTGTGACCTGATCAATAGGGAGAGAGTTCTTTTAAGTTTTTCTAAATATGTACCTATGCAGGAATGCCAAACGTGTTATCAATTTTTAACCTAATTTATAAAACACTCATAACAGAATCCATTGAAAGTCAATTTAGTTTCAATGAAAGCAATCTAAAAACTAGGGCAGATGATTGAGGACGGGTTTCATAAAGGGCAGGCGAGTAGGTACAATATCAATGAGGTAATAGAGTTTATTTATTACTGCATTCATTGTGAAATACTGAGGAATGAAATCAACTTTACCGATATTATTAAAAACTTTATGTTTTCATTACGTTGTGTAGTAGATTAAAATTTTGAAATGTTAATAGCTTAATATTTTTGTTAATATATTGTTGAAATTACAAGGAGTCTGCCTTGTTATTTATTTATTTCAGTTATGAAATAAAATCTTTGGATCACAAAGGGTAAGCCTTAAGCCTAGCTGCATTATTTTTCAATCAAATTGAGATGACGGTAGTAAGCTGCTGAAGGCCTCATGTAAACAATAGTACACGAAATCTTAAAAACACGTTGATAACAACAATTGTAAAGTGTTCTGTATTTTTTTTACTGAATGTTTACTATCCTTACTTAACTACAATTATTATCCAATTTTAGATGGTTACTACTTTCTTATAGATTTTATACATAAATACTAGTTATTAATGGACAGCATCTGTGTAACTTCTGACAGAGTAAGAAGCATACTATGGTATATTTAAAATGTACGAAGGTGCGGTCATGTCTATTACCAGTGCAGTGCTTTTATCAAAAAGTAATACAAAAATGTATAGCGCAAACCTGAGGTGCGGAATGATGGAGTTGTGTGTATTGCATATGTGAGCCCTGCACGTTTCCGCTTGTCGCATGCTGCCCGTGAATCAAAGGGATGTCGAATTCTTCGTCGCCAAATGATGGTGTATGAAAGGTCTGTAAATATAACACATTAGGTACATATTTTGAAAAATTAAAAAGATGTTAACTTCGCGTTCAGTTTCAGACCGGTTATGAAAGAGTAAAACAGTCCGGTAATAGCTAATTGCTCTGAGGTTTATAAATCTAGACGATATTCTTTTGTTTCTCGTATTGATGACAATGGAAAGTTTGTTTAAAATATATATGTAAATAACGAATATATACGTCCTGGAACATTCCCCCGAACGGCAATTTGGCTATTTATGGAATGGACGTAAATAACGTAGGGTTGTTATTTAGGAGTTATAGAAAGCGATTAAAGTCGAGGAAAGAACACTTATACATAAATCATAACATAAAAATGTAATAAAAATTTTGTCAGTGTCTCATGTTTAATTAATTTATAATGCACAGAACAAAATCGCAATGAGATAAAACCGTCGGGCAATGTTGTCATACGCGTTGATATTTATCTAATTATCCTTTTAAAAATGCATAAGTAAAGAATTTTTTTGGGTATTGTCCTGATGGAGTACTTGTGGACTATCTTGTATAAATTATTTAAAAGCTATGTTTGCCTTGAAAAGCGGTAAAATAGGTTTTATTCGCGCATTCATCATCTACAATGTGGGAATACTTCAACTTTATTCCTTTATTCAATAGGATTTTTAGTAGCTACTCTATGTACCTACAAAGTTGCTTCTTTTTTCTTACTTCATTATTGAAGAAATCGCTTCTGTCGTGTGATTGCATTTTATATTGAATTTAAAATATAATCTCAAGCGTCTCCAACAGAAAACCAACACTAATGTGTGAGCGAATCACATGAGTTTGAAAAGTGTACGGTGATTTTGAAAATGCGAGTCAATTTCATCATGACATTGATTCTGCCTTTGGATATTTATCAGGACAAGCAAAGACGATTTTGACAAACACATTTGATTATAATAAGATAATATAAAAGACCCTTTTAGTGACCGTCTACTTTGTTATAGGTCCACTGATGGACACAAGTCTCCTGTCATAGTCAAAGGGTGGGTGTTAGGCCTTGGTCCAAATAGGGATTGACAGCGGTCACACACCTCAGAAACATTGTAATTTTTTTAACGTCTCTAAGGCGAGCAGGTTTTCTCACGATGTTTTCCTTCACCGCTATAGCGAGTGAGAAACTGAATTTCAAACATCTAAGCTGTCACTGTTTTTTTTTAAAGATATCCTTTTTAACAAAGTGTTTTTCATTTCTTTACGCCATTCATAGTCTATAATGCTTCAGAATAAATATATTCTTAATTAGGTAAACAAATTACATTATAGGTTCATATTTTATAAACAGAGACGGAATTGCTATGTAAAGGCGATGATATAAATGTTTTATAATTCTTAACAAATTCTGGTAAACTTTTTTTGGTATTGCATTTATTTACGTTTCGAACGTTTTTCTGTGAAAAAAAAATTCATAAACACAAACGCACGTTTCAATTAATGACCTTTAAATAAAAATTTAATAATAATGTGTAGAAACAGTAACGATATTTTTGTATCTGGAATTTACTCGGTTTTGATGTATGTATGTAGATAATACAAAGAAATAAAGTTAGTACTGTACGTGGCGAGCGACCCGTGTTTAGCCAGAGGCAGTAAAAAGGGTGCAATCAAGGTCAACGCAATAAGGGAAGGTGACCACACGGCTATTTAATAGTCTGGATAACTTTTAAGCCGAATTGCTTCGAGATGTGTACGCATAAGTTGATCGTTTGAAAGTCCGCATGAGAAAATGAAGTGGGTACCTAAAAAAATTTCTATGGCACCAATGCCAATAAAAAGGCCCGCTTTAATTGTACTATTGTTATTACGTTCTATTGTCGTGTAAGAGAATAATGATACGCGAAACATTGATTTCTTAGTATGCAAGGGTAAAAGTAAGATCCATTTAATTTTCTTTCAGTCCGGAAAATATTATGTTCCAATTATATTGATTTATTTTAATTCTAAGTTTTATTTTACTATTTACATTTTATATTTTATGATGAAATTTTTTGTATTCCCTTGGTAGAATTAGTGGAAAATTACATTGAAATCGGAAATATATACTTATATCTACATATTTACTGGAATAAAATAAAGTAAGTTAGAAATTAGAATATCATAAATACACCATTGCATGTATATTATATGCAGACTTTTTGATTAATTGTTTGTAGCCTTACAGAAGTTTACATGGAATAAATAACTATTTGTATATACGTGATTGCATGTAACATAGGACTTCATCATTAAAAGTAATCATTTCCCAAATATAATAAACTTAATTAAGTATAAGACTTGATATTGTTCTTCAAAATGGTATATTTTGTTGTTATCTCAGTTGCTATTGAATTTATTATATAGGTAAGTATAAAAAATTGAGAGCATAGCGCTATTAATTTTTTTACAAACGTTCTTAATGAAATATTGCTTAAAATTTTTGAGAGTATGTTTGAATACTTAAATAAAATGTTTAATATTATTGAAGTAAAGTCTTTTTTTCGACGATTGTGGAAATAAAGCTAAAAGTACTTATATTATGTAAATATTACATTATCTTTAATATTATTAACTTGTATTTAATTACGATGTCCACAATCTGACATGTTAGTTGAGACAGAATATCAGTAAAGCGTTGTTTCGATCATTAAAATTCATAAAGAATTCACGGAGATTTCACGCATCACAAAAATACCTATTAACGTTGATATAAAACACATAAACAAAGGCATTCCCACTGACCTGATCATTCATAGCGTACACACTTCCCTTCGCGTCACGAAGCGTAGACAGAGGACTTTCAAGGCTTTCAGGTCGCTGAAACAATGTAATTGCCCATTTCATAAACTGCGCATTATTATTACCGTGATATTCTCCTCTAACATATCTAATTTTTATTATAGTATAAAAATACTCAAAATGAAACTTAAAGCTTCAATTGCAATCAGCTTTAAGTTACAATTTCTATAATAGTATTGGTATTCAAGTATATATTAGTTAAAGTTAGTGTTTATGAAACCCTGTTAAAAGATAAAGATAAAATAAATAAATATTAAAACAGCATCGTTCAGTTGCAGACACGTTTAAAAAAATTAAGTACCCAAAATAGCCCAACATAGAGTCTATTGTGGTTTAATGTTGTTGTTTTATTATTACGAAAATACTAGCAATTGAAACTTGAATTGAATTGAAACTTGTACTGGTAATAAAAGGAACACTTTCATATTCTCGCTTCAGCGTTTACATAGAATTTATTATTTCATCGTGCTTTTACTACAAGCTTCCCGGGCACGATGCGGGAACAATATCGAACGTAGCAAGGCAAATAGGCGTCCCGCCTATGGTGAACTTAAGGTACGCTTCTGAATCGAGCAACCAATAAAGCAGTATCCTCTTAAGTCAGCATTAATTATGTTTGTGTTCAAGTTTAATAATAATATACACATATTTTGTTATCAAAAAATTGTGACTTTTATGTAAGTAATTTATTATATTTATAATAAACACACGTAACAATAGATATAGGGATTATTCAAGACAAGACCGTGTAAAATGTTTCCTAAGCGAGGCTACAATTCTACGAGTATGGTGTACTTTGAATATCATCAGTGAGTTTGCAGTCAGATATAAACCTATGTATATAATTATACAAATAGGATTGCAGAATATGTAAAATTTGCTTAATTAAAAGTCTGTTACATTCGTTACAACGACTTACTGTTTGGAACAGGTTATAGTTTACATATGTTGGGTATTATATTTTTTTACGTGCCATCGTCGTGTAAAAGATGCGGCCGTGTAAGCCGTAATCGCAACTGACAGCCGAAGGTACGAGTAGAATAGCTTGCAAGCGTACTGTAACAGCGTCGTTAGCTGCTCCGCGCCGATAGTTAGGACCCGTTTTATTACGTTAATTTTTGAACGAGATCAGATTACAACGAACGAAGTTATTTAATGGTTACCTTTAATAAATAACAGAGAAGATTACTTCGGAATTGTTATAGAGCGTTGAACCTATTGAAGTTTAAATGGGTTTTAACTAAAATTCTTTATGCATTCAGCTCGTTGGAAGTATTTCAAAATGTTAATAAACACTATAGTTAACACACGCAATATTGTTTGCGTGTTACTAGACTCGTGTAGTCTGTATATCTGATTGTGTAATGTGTACGCGTGAAGTTGCTTAACATTTTTGGAAAATCTATTAATCTTTAAATAAAAATTCTTACATTTTAGTTATACAAGTTTGGTAATTATGCCTATATATAAGTTCATTTTTTTGACACCGCTGTTATTTTATTAAACTGGTACTTCTTTAAGCGGATTTTTGCGAATAGACAGACAAAATATCAGTATTATTTCAAAGATGTAGCATTTACACCCTACAACTAAAGTTATTAATGACTGTTCACACCTTTTTATTAACAATTAGATTTTGAATAAAATTGATTGGTATGTACCTGTATTCCAAATTAAGTTCTAAAGGTAAACTTTGTACATTTTCTATTAATGAGGCTAAGATTAACCATACCCATAAGAGGAAAATATGGTTATCTATTGAAATAATGTACACTAGTTTATAATAATTTAACATAAATATTATTTACGTAATTTACGATAAAATCATCTTAATTTCTTTTCCGTTTCTAGACTCATAAATCGTTGTTGCTTGTAGTATTTGCATTCACGATATGAAATAGGCACTTGGCAAAGTCAAAACAAGTTATTGTGCCAAGTAAGAGAGGGGAACGGCAATGTATGATACCAATTAATATGTAAATCTGATATTAATAGTTGGTATATGTTTAACTTTTCAAAAATCTTCTTACTGAAAAAACATAAATAAACCAATGAAGAAGTTAAATAAAAGCGACTTTACTGACCCATGGGTTTGAGTCAATAAGGCGTCTCGAGAAAAGAGGCCATGCTGAAATAAGAATAGGATGAATTGTATTGTCTTATGCGTACACAAAGAATAAAATGCGTACAAAATAAGAAAACAAGGCCAAATCGAATGCGGGTATAATATCACGATAAATTCCATTTGCGAGACCGTCGTAAAAACTTCATTTCGAACAGGTTTTATTTTGTTTATAGATAAGTATCTGTTCAAGAATATTTAATGCGGGAACGTGATTTGTGTATACTCTGATAATTGCACAAATTCATATTCGTTTTAATTCAATTTATCAATCACTTGCGCTGTTTAACATTTAACTATATGTATGTATGTGCCATTTGGAATTACAGCAATATTTTATCTATATAATACTATATGGTCCCTCTTAATATGCTTTAAGCAATGATAGCTTAGTGCTTTGAAAAGTAGATTCTAATTCCGAGGGAAGGCGGGAAGGGGGGTGTCTGAGTTCGATCCTGGCACGCACTTTGCGTTTTATAACTAAAATGTAAATATCACTTGCTATAACGGTGAAGCAAAACATCGTGAGGAAATCTCACACGCCTTAGAGATGTTATAAAGTATAATATTTTCTGACGTGTGTCTATGTCACGTCTGTCTATCCGCACTTGGCTAGCGTGGTAAACTACTTATATCCTAAGGACTAAGTCCTTCCCACTAGGAGAAGAGACCCGGGCCAGCCGCGGACCACTAAATGGGTGAAAAAAATGCCTTCAAAGTGGATTTTTTTTAAGCTAAAAAGAAAAAATTAAGCTAATAAGATGTGGTCCTTTGGTACTGCCCAGAATACGATGTTCATGTAGATAATGACGTACGCAGACAAAGGTCCTAGTCAAGGAAGTGTTCAGTCGCTACAACTTGGTCGTGCTTGCAGCAACTTACAGCTTAAGTGCTATTTGAGATTAGTACAAATATGTCTTATAAACATAGCGTAATTTACATATTTAATACTTAACAGGCATTCATTATAACGTTTGAAATATGCCAATATTGCGTCTATGAAACTGAATTAAAATATTGATGCTTACGCTTAAATTTTAAGCTTATCCTGAGTATCCGATAAATATAAATCGGATAACTAATAACATATACCTATAACACATATACGAGTATCTAAGAGTCTTATTATTTATTCGCATAAAAAGTTATACAGAAAAAAGACTTTTCTTAGCGCAACAAATCCCCAGACAAGCTTTTTTAATCTTTTAAATTAATCTTTGATTATAGTTTGGAGTATTTCATGATTTCAGTAATTAAATACCTAAAAGTAACATTATTAATGTAAATGATAAATTATGTTTGGCGACAAACAGCGAATTTTTTAAAACGACTGATATAGAGAATGGCACTTGAGCGCGCAACTCTTAGCTATTCGATATTGCAATCTTAAGAAATACTAACTGGATCAATAAAATGGCGAATGCTGCTATTGCATGAAATAAATTTTATTACCACCTGAGACCCATTTCGAGTTTAAATGTAGTACAAACGAAAATATAACGATCTACTACAGTTTATTATCAGAGGTATGAAATCTTAATATACATATTATCAATATATGTTCAGTTTAAGTTTCTTGTGGTACATAGGCGAGCATGTAATTGAACTGGCTCAAGAGCCGGCATTTATCCTAAAGTTTTAATTTGTTGTTGTAATAAATAATAATATAAACAATCTCACGCCAGTTGGATGTTATTCCTAAAAAAATATCTGTTTTATTAAAACCTCTTTACGAACTTAATTGTAGTTATACCAACATAGCATTTGTACGTGTTCGAGGTCATAACATAACAGGCAAATAATCGGGTAAGACACTGTAACTTCTACCATTCTCTACCTTGTACGATTAGACGCAGCTGTCATTTCATCAAATGTTTAGCCACATTCGGAAAATTAATTAATTTATTATGTTTAAAGAATATAGTATAGGTACTTAATGAATCCTAGAACATATTAATATAAGCCAATTAATCGATTAATGATACTTTTACGTTTGGATGAATATATATATATGTATGGCGTTAAAATATAAATATAATTTTTATAACGCATGGAATAAACAAAAAATCATTATTGAGTTTACACAGAAAGTGCATAGACCTAGTATGATTAAAACCAATCTGAAATTAATTTTGTAAAGCCGTTATGACGCGTTCTTTTTGGGTAACAATTATGTATTATAATAGATGTTTCAAAAAACGATTGATCAATATTGTATGGTGGCTTGACTACAAGTTGGTCTCATTCCTCTCGGACCGGTTTGCGGCGCGGAGCCGTGTGCCGCACCGGCTGCTGTGCTCCCAATGGGCCTTTATACCTTTACACACACTGCACACTATGAACAACTAAGTGAAAGGACACGCCAATAATTGCTTTCTGTGTTATTCGATTTTGTAATATCTCCAATAAATTATTATCTGTAAACTTAATCTATATCTAATGTAATAGAAACACGGCTTCCTCAATACGGTACGACCGATCGTCCTCAAATTACACTTCATTAGTTTCAATAATCTGTAATGTTGCCTACCTATTATTTCTTTGTAAATAAATTATAACTATAATCGTAACAATTCTAATTCTAATGAGGCATCCATTACTTATAGTACGTTTCTAATATGTTTTTAGAGCGTGGAAAGTAGAAAGTTTTGAAAAGTAGGTAAGTTTAATAAACATGTATCGAAAAGTATTCATTTGCCTAAATTATATTAGAAATTCCAAACAATGTACGTATGGGATACTTTTTGTTTTACAAACTTATATTGTTACAACGCTGCGGCCATTGTTTAAATATCATCAAACTTAAAAACGAAATATTAACTCGTGGCTCTGTTATGAATGTAGTGTAGTGTTGTAGAGAACTCTTTGGAGGACATAATTGTCGGTCGGTGACCTCGTTTAGTTCCTCCCACTAAAATAGCGTTAAATCAATTGATGTTATTACAATTGGAACGCATCTCTCATCGTAACCTGCTTACATTTTGTAGGGGAGTCTTTCGCTTTGTATTCAATGGATACGAATAAAAGAAATGAGCAGGTGAATTCGTCTTTTTTGTCCAGACTCGGTAAAAAGTGGCAGGGCCATGGTGCTTGAAACTTTTCTTGTTTGGATTTAGTCAACTGAAAAATTGTAAGCCTAAGTTATTGCTTATAATTTGTCTAGTTAAATCTTAATGTATATTTATATGAATTTAAAGGAATAAAAAGACGTAAATATGTAGTTAATTATACGCGTTCATACTTTTACACGTGAAAATGTCATTTATGTACTTAAGTTAATAAAAGCAATCGTAGTAGGTACTTTTTTTCATAAAATATTTACGGTAATTAAACAAATGAAGTTTCGACTTTTATAGACATTTGCCGTTATGCGCTGTTGGTATGTTACGCTCATAAGGTTTCACTGTGGTTCACTGCTATTGTTTTTAGGACAAGCCTTTTTGTAAAAAGATTTCTCTACAACATAATGTGTGTATTGCCTAAGGTATTTTTAGTTAGAGCTATATTATAAAGTATAGAATTACGGGAGGTAGTGAATATTGCTTATATTTTTTTAACTTAACCGTTTTAACTTTTAACTATTATTTTGACAATAAAACAACCTGGCATTAAAAGTTTTAGTTAATCAAAGTTAAGTAAACAATTTACATCCATTACAAAATGGCATAATTCAATATTTTCTTACTATTAATTGACAACGTGTTATCTCTCTATCAGTGGATATCAATCATTCGTTCTACTTTGTACTTGATAAAATTTTATCACCGTACTTTGTATACCTAATGATATTCTTCAAAGTTATAACGTTTCAAATAGCCAAATGCAAAACAGTAACAAACAGTAACAAAAAAACCCTGAGATATAAATAAACATGTATAAATCATAAGTACGTCTTCGTCTTTAGAGTTGTATTATAAAGATTTTCACTTGATTATTCCACAATTAATATCTCCCTATGTGCATTATCTCAATTTGAATTTTATTAAAATATTTAATAGATATCCATCTGTTCTACAACTGGTGTACCAACTATTCTCAAAAATGACTATTAATAGATTCTTAATTTATTTATGTGAAGTTACAACTTTTTGTGAATTTGTTTATGTAGCATACAAAATTATTAGTAAGAATTGTTATTAGAAAGTAGATGATTACCTACCATTCAGCTGGTTAACGCTGCCACATGTCCAATAATACGCCAATTTAATAATTTCCACGCCATAAATTAAAGCATATTTCCTGTCTAGGGTTATATCTAATTAATCTATTAAGGAAGTAAAAATGCAACAATAATTGTTTAATTAGTGCGCAACTAAAGTTCTTAGCACAGCAACTTGTGAATATTGTATATGGATCACTGGGAGGTGAGGTCGCACAAACAATTTTCGTATATATTTGTTTCACTTGTATGTCTAGGTTTAGTTCGATTCCGATCGGAAAGATTTACTTGCAGCTCAGTGTATAGGCACGCTAGACACACGTGCGGCTCGCGCGGGAAGACTGCGTGGCGGTCGTGGCGCGCGCTGCAGCGGGGAGCGCGGCG
>DWEL01000138.1:0-11484 GCA_018245955.1 Myscelus nobilis
GATTATTATCAACTAGTGTTACATGTAAGTTTGTTAATGAGCCAATAAATAAATAAATAAATAATAATAACTTTTTAAATTTAAATAATGTACGTAATATAATGAATTTAATCACGATATATTTAATCAGCGAATCTATTCGCTGAGCCGAGCAATTACGGGGTCAATTGTCACCAAAACCATTATTTCTGTTCATATGTAAAATTATCTATTCATAGACATAAATAAGCATAATTAATTTGTATAATTCGGTTTTTCTATCTAATTACCAGTTCACCTATGTTATGTATTCAAAGATATATATATGGGTTTTGATTAATTTGGGTTTTGGGGCCCGCGTGTCATTATGCAGAAGTATTACTATGATGGTTACTTCAATCATTTCAACGTTATACGTAATCTGTGGCAGGGCCGGGGGCGACTTCAAACTGGAACATGTGTAACTGGATTTGTTTCATCTGGTTTGTTACGCAACCGGATTTAGGGCTGCCTGCTGGGACTATCGCCGTCTCTGTCTGACGTCACTATTTATTAATTGATATTCAATACATGTAGAAGAAGACAGATCTATTATTATTATTCTTATTAAATAAGGGACTGCTACGTAAATATTTAGCAGAGGAAGCGCTATTTTAGCGGAAGATCCTTTGAAATAGATGAGGACGTAAAGTATATAGAATCTTGGTTTGGAAATGATACTAAAATCAGACAGAACCTAAGTGGCATGCACGGTGTAAGGTACTGTACGGCACAGTATTGTAAAAAAATAGTTTTTTTTTCTTTACTGTATAAATTTGATTCATAATAACTGCGACATAAACCGGATTCATATTCCAATAGACTTATTGATCTAAAGATGAGTCGTGACTCATCATTAAACATTTTGTCCAGTGCTGACGGATCTTTTGTAAGAGATCTTTAAAATCATAGTGTGACCACGCTTTCCTCCTACATTGAGAAGTCGACCTTAATATTGTATCGTGGCGAACATTTGCAAGTGTAAGTCCTGTGGACATATGTCCCCATCCCTACAGGTGGCACGCGAGGTGCGTCCCGTGTAACTTGCCATTGTTTACATTTACACCTCGGAGCTGCGAGCCCGGGGTCATTGACCCGTTACCATCCGCGTCGTTGCACTTGACTCCATCCGCCTCGGACCAGCTGCGCTCATAGTGATGTTGTACAGAAAAAAAACCGCATCGGAATGTCACCCGATATTCGATGTTTTTATCGATTCAACGTTCAAGGAATAAGAAATTGATCAGCTCCTATGAATAAATCAAAACGTCAACATTAAATCTATTTGCGTAAATTTACCGTCGGGCTGCCGGTTCTAATAACAAAATCCAGAATGTTCTCGAGTTTTTGTTTTTTTTTTTAAGTTTTGGTCTACGCCTTTTTATATTTCCCTTACTCCAGTAACTGTGATAACAAGAGCCGTGTCAATTTTTTTTATAGTTATAAATTTTTATATACCTCTACTACTTTAAGACTTACATTAGAAGTAAAAAAAAAGGAGAAAAAGACAAAAATATACGCAAGTTAAATTCAATTCACCCATAAATACCCATAAGTAACCTTTAAAAATTCAAATAGCGTTGTAACATCTGACCCTATGTCATCTAATGTCACGCGTCACGTGTCACGTCGCAGGTATCGACCTCGCCACCCGCTTGCTCGTTATCGGTTTCCGTAACTCAATATTCTATAGCCCCACAGATATACAAGCATATCCGCTTTAAGCTTTATGGAAGTTATGTCACACAATCATCCGCAATCAATCCGGATATATCCTTGAAAATATAAATCGGTTTGTAACGGATAAAACGTAAAAGACTAACAAATTATTTATGCGCATTTTAACACAGTACCAGAGGCTCCAAGCGAGTGAAATTACCACTTTTTTACTCTCATACTGCGAAGGTTTAAAGGCCGTAATGTACGATGCCGGCCAAGTGCGGATTGGCAGGCATCGCGCGTTGTATAATAATATTAATAATATAATGTAACTCTCCTTTCACTGTTACAGCGTAACATATAATTTAAAAATGCACATAATTTTTGTCAAGTCCAAGTTGTGTATTAAGTTTCGAACCCCTGAATCACAGAATGGAAGACGAAATATAAACTGGACTATTACGGCTACATACCGTTCAACGTCAAATCCTTAGACTACAAGCTGGTCTAATGCAGATAGGCAGATTTCACACACATCAGAAACGCAAATTTTATAACGTCTCTCCTTAGAGACACACCTTTGTGAAAGATTCCTCGCGATGTTTTCCTACATCGTTACGGCGAGTGACATTTAAATTTTCAGTTATAAAAACCAAGTGACAAGACACAGGTACGCGGCAGGATTCAAACTAAAACCCCCGGAGTGGGAGCCTGAATTGCAAATCAAAAGGCGATCACTGCTTTTTTTCCAGCCTTGTAGTAATCCACTGCTGAACCGGGTCTCCTCTCATAGTGAGAAGGAGTTTAGCCACGCTGCCAAATGCGGATTGGAAGACTTCACACATCTAAGAAAATATACACATCACTGCTTACTGATCACTGCTGAAGACTTAATGACATAGTTATGTTGGAATTATGTAACGTGTCAGTTATATGTTGGGAAAGTTTAACCCAAATGACCAACGCAGGCTTCCCGGCGTCATCGCGTAATCAGTCACACATACTAGAAATAGTATCTCTAATGTACGTACAATATGTACATACATTTACTCTAATATTATGAATGCAAATGAACAATTATGTTCGGCACCCGTTAAAACTGGTCGACTTTGATTCGGTGAAGGACTGGAGATTGACATGGGATATTTTTTTCGCGAAAAACTATCTCATTTTCACGGTGAACCGCGTTTCAATCAAACGAGCGCTATAGATGTCGCTACAATCGCAAGAACGGTATGACGTTTGAACAAAGTCTTTTGACCACGTCGCGAAGCTACGAGTAATGGCAGTTACGAATATTTATCAATTGTGTTGCTTACCCTAGCACTGGTTCTATCTAGTCGGTTTCACATCGTCGTGTGCGAGTTATCTTCCAGCTAGAACTGGACCAAAGCTGGCGTTTATTACTCGGGCACACTTGGGGAAACTACTAGGCCACTCGTATCAACCGACACACGACTGACCGCGATCCAATGTCAGATACTCGATAAAGTCTTCTCGAGTTAATAAATGGAGCGACAGTACTGATTTTGTTACTTTCTATTAATTAACCTTTAATATAAGATACCAGGAGTTAAAGCCATTTTTCTGGGGATACTTTTTTATTATTTTTTCTTCATTTCTTTAATTCTAATATTTTCTTTAATGCATGAAGTATTTGGAGTATTTAAAAACAATAATAGGCGTAAACGTAAACGGCAAAGTAGCCGAGGCGACTTGAACCTTCAATTGAATACACGACGTGATAATTCAGCTGTAGACCATTAAGCCCAGACTCATATTAACCCACATACGCCGGCCAGCTAGAATCTATTAATCTGCATGACGAGAATGAGCTTGTAAAATAATAATTTATTTCTTTTATTACCTAACTGCGCCTCAGTCGCGTTGATTTTTTATTTATATATCGAGTTTTGCGTATTTTTTAATAGATTTTCGCTCTGGTACCCTGAATGGTTGAAGGATGTCGTCGCCTATTAACAGCCCTCAAAACTTCTCTACTTTTCAATGAAAGTGCCATTAAAATCGGTTAAGCCGGTCCAAAGAAACAAAAAGACACAGTTTTTTTAAAAATCACAGACAGATATTTCAATTGTACCTATACATTTATATGTCTAGTATTTTTGGATGGTCAAAATTCCATAAATCGTATCAGTTTCGCAATAGCTCAATCTCCAGTTGGATAATAGCTGCGCATTCTATCAGAAATCTATAGCAAAAAAAAATTATGTCAAGTCCACTATTCAAATAGCTATGTGAAAATTGGTTCGTACACACGCTCGTGCTACGACAACTTTTCCGTGTTTTATAATATATACAGATGCTTAGGTCACATGGAAATACCCGCAAGTATGAATAGAGCAACCAATTGTTAGGTACACACGAATATTTTGTGCTGAATTCGAATAGATAATGTAGTTTGGGGAAGGGCAAGAAATATTGATTTTTTTTTATTACTGAAATATGCTCTATATTTTTAATCTGGATACATAGATATTTTTTTTAATAGATATTAAATTCGACATGTTCTGCCCGTTTCATTTCTAAATTAATTAAGAAAATGGATTAACATAAATCAGAGCCTGCGTAATTTTTTCATTAATCGCGCGGATTGAGGTAAAAGTATCGATATAACCAAATAATGATAATTTTTAGTCTGCATATATTTATATTGTTTAAATATATCGATACAATATATATTTATTATTTGCCCATCCCTAACGTAGGTACAAAACTACATTCTAATGTAGATACATATATAATTCGACGTTCTGACTCGTTTCTTTGTTAAGGGCTCGTTTGAAAAAAGAACTTATCAATAACTAAAACGCGACAGTCTGGTTTGGCGATGGCCCCAGGAAATACCGACGATACAGACACTATCTGTGGCGTGAAAAATGCAGCTATTCTGGCCATCGATAACAGTTTCCAGACGAAAACCGGGGAAAAAATACAAACTAACAACAACGAAAACGAAATATCGTTCGAAAATGGCAGACACATCGGAGCGCTGCCAAGAGATCGAAATACAAACTGCGAGGTAAAGAACGTCCTCGTGCCCGTACACAATAGCTTCGAATGTTTCAACAACACAATAATGGACTCTTCACCGCCAATACGCCCTATTTGACGCTACGAAACTTCCATTTGAGACTTTAAAATTCAATGATGTCTATAAAAAAATAAAATGCTTCAACGGTACTGGCAATGCATAAACGATTCGACTTTATCAAATTAAAAATAAATATCGCTCGCTTTAACGGTGAAAAGAAAACATTACCAGGAAACGTACACTTTTTCCATTTTATACTTTTTTTCTTATCTTTCTTTTATACAGACTCTTCCGTATTGGTTTTTGAGATATTAAATAGACCGTGGTAGAATGTGGTCTTATACATTTTTACAAAGAGTTTACACCCGTACACTGGTAGTACAAAAAATATGTTAGAAAAAATATTGACGTCTAAAACACGTTCATCACAACTCCAATTATATTAATAGTTCAAGAATTTAGTGTTCGAAGCGACTACAAAGTCACTAACAACCAATCAATAGAATCGAAGGTCGCTTCTGTTAGAAACAATAGCGAAAATAGTTTGAACGTGATTTGAAAATATCATGGCTAGACATGGTAGACGAAATTGAGACAATTTAGTTTACAAATGCTAAATGTATCCAAATTTCACCATAAATTCGAGATGACACATAATATGAACTTTCGTGTTATAAACTTAACGTGTATTCTTATTGTGTTTTAACGCCTTTTTATTAAAGCGCATAAATAACTACCAAAAAAGAAAGAAAATCTAATAATAAACGGAGGAAAGGGCATTTATCTATTGTCTTTTTTATATAATACATTTTCGCCATTTAAATTATTCAAAAAAGCATTCTACGACAAAAACATCGTGTTCCAATAAACAGTAGACGCGCATTTAAAAAAACATGGCAGCTAATAAAATACGATTAACGAAAACGAAAAATCTACTCACGTCCAATTCCAGTTCCAGCTTATTGATCTCGTCGGTGGCGGCGTTCAGCTTCTCGAGTTCCACCTGAAAGTGCACGAAGTACCTCAGACAATCGCACGGGACACGCACATTGCACTCCCAAACGTAAGGCAACAGCAAACAGCATGTAGAGACGGGAAACATTCGAGACATATCGGACAACTGCTCGCGTCTTATCGGTAACATAGTGTTTTATCATGAGTGTTAGATAAAGAAAAAAAAAACAATTCGGACACATTTATCTATCTGTACCTTATATGAGGATCGTTTCCTGTCCCTACACAAAGCCACGACTAAGTGAATTAATATACACGATACATTATCATTTGTACTTACATTTAATATCGCTCATGGTCTAGGGTTGTCGTGATACAGCGTAAATAAGGACAAAATCATATTCAATTCTTAAATATTACATTTTATTACCGATTATAACCAATACATACATTAGAGTTACACATGCCGTAAATTTGACGATACAAAAATATTTTACGCATTTGAATTTCGAATCTCATACACCTAATCATGCGGGTAGTTTCCGAAAACAAAAAAAAATCAGCCGAAGCGCATGATAAAAAATATAGTTGGGATACATAAAACAACACTTATGATATAAGATTAATGGAATGGTTCAGTTGTACTAGGTTACGATTTGATCTACTTTTAATCTAAATATGTATAAGTATGAACACTTCACTTTTGGCAAAGTTTCTATATTACATGCGGGTGGTTAGGCCGACGGCTTGTAGTAAAATATTCGTGCGATAAATGAAAAAGGAATATACAAAAATAACAAAACGAGATTACACTTGCAGTGAAAATTAAATTAAAATAGTGAATATAAAACGAGGGATGACGTAAAATGGTAAGTGTCAATTTAATGAAACTAACGACAAATGATATAAAATAAAAAAAACGTTTGGTGGTAATAAGTAAATACAGTTACAAATATTATTTAATATACAATAAAAACTCGAAACGAATACCAAATAACTAGTAAAATTAGAGATTCCATTTATATATATCAATAATTTGAATTCTATTACATTTGTAAAAGAAATTACAATGATTACATTGCAGGCTGTTTGAAAAATATTTTCCAAATTCGTCTACCACATTTATCAAATCAACATAAAAATGAAAAGCATATACACCACTGTTGGGCATAGGTCTCTAGACTGTTATTACCGACATACGTTTCTGAACTGTCGATAAAAAATTATAAGTAATTTAATTTTGCAAAACTAATTAGGCTATCAACAAACAAGTTAACTTGAAAATTTCCTGCAATTTGTCTAAATATTTTCAATGCAAAATTAAATGAATTGCTATTTAAATATAAATTAATCAATAAAATTATATTTCATAATCTAATGATTTGCACTTTCAACATTTGTTATTTCAACATAGAATGTTCTATGCACTAAATCATAGGACAATTACCATTCAATGCAATATCAATATGAATAATCGTTTTGTAATTTCAATTGGTATTCAATTATCAATGTTTCAATTTATTTGTCAATGAATAAATTCATTCACTTGGCCAGATCTCATTCCGTTTACATATTCAAAAATCAATAACTCATCATTATGTTTATTTGAGTTATATCTGATATATAGAATATTATAACTAACCTACTAACGATATGAAATAACAGATATTTAATTAAATTTAAGTTTTAGATAATGTTAAAAATAAGTAGAATGGATAAAGAGGTATTGAGTTTCAACTACAATTTTGAACAAATTTAGCATAATTTTCATTTCTTCTCACAATACAGCAAACCATGTCACTAAGTCAAAATGACTTGATTTAAAATTTTTCCTCCAAAGTTCCATCTTCACTAATATTGCTGGTAGATATTATACATAAGAAGAATTTAAATTTAAATTGTTATTGCTTACTACACATTACTTTAAAGCTTAATTATACTTGGTGTTAGAAATGCCTTACATCTGACGTTTTATTTTATATTTTAGCCACAATGTCACAATTAGTAGAACAACCAACATGAGAAAATTAACTTTTTTTTTACATAAGAAATGAAATTTTGCTCTTCATAAACAGAGTAAGTTTTTTATTACATAACAACTATCTGTAAATGGAATTGAAAACAGATGAAAGAAATTAAGGATAATAAAAAAAGACAGTAAAATAATTCCGTAAATTATAACAATTTCTATCAAAATAATTAGAAATGTAGAAATGTAATTATATACCTGAACATTTTATTAAAAAAAAAGCAAAATTTATATGAATATTAAAAAATACATATTCAAATTTTCATTTGCAAAAACAAATTAAAAAAACAAGTCCATACAGTCTGGAAAGTTTGTGTGACGGTGCATGTAACATTCTGACACTTTTCACTGCGCATGGAAAACATATTGGATATATGTACCTACATAAAACTAAAGGTTAAGTCGAGTATAATGGCACATAGCTAGTCTGAGAAATATATTAGTACATAATATAGTGTTTACTGACAATGCTCTTTAAATTAAAATGCTGTTAATATCTTTTGCGAGTTACTACAACTAATTTAATTAATTAAACGTGAAAAATTGACAAACTTGTGATACAAACGTAACTTTAATGTTGTGGACAGGAAACAGTCCTATAAAGGTACCGAAACATACACAGCTAATAGATACACCCTAACGACATTATTATCCAAAACTATGCCTCGCATACTCAGTACATACATACATATACATAAACAATTCGTGAATTCATAAGGGTATTGGACCAATCATTGCATGTCGCTATCACAAATGTATTTGCCGGAAACGAATCGTCGCTTCACGAGTGACAAGCGGTATCCGCTGCCAATGAGTTCGAATTCGATTCCAGAGAGCGTCGCGCCCTCGCAGTTGAATTGGGCTGAGATCGTCGTCTTCGCCGACGGGCCCCTGGCCAATTCGAAACGCGCCCTCAACGACCCCACTCCCCTGTCCTCGGAATGCTGCGACAGCTCTGTGAAGCGCCACAACGCTTGCTCTATATCCGAGTTCCACGTGTTCTTGGGCATCGCGATGACGTTCTTCACCGCGCCGTTCATCGGCACGCACACGGACACGTTCAACAGAGGCGACGGGGGGCTCATTGCATGGAGATTGTACTTGTAATCCACCTTAAGATCGGTGTGATCTCGCTCGCACTTCCAATAGGATACCAATTGGAACGGACACGACGCGGCACCAGCTTTCGGTCTTATCTGGTACTTCAGAATGTCCACATTAAAATATTGTGCAGTGGGATTCTTCTCAGACTGTCGCTTGAGCAGAGACGTCAACGCGGGCATGTTAAACTCCACGACGGTCGTGTCCCGCGTAGACATCATGGCGTTTATGCTGATGAGCTGTTTGTTAGGTAACACGTTGTCTAATCTATGGATATTTTTCAATCTGAAACAAAGTTTCGCCGGGTTCGGGTTGTTAGCTAGGACACCCACTATACCGGTTGGAAAGGATAGCATCATGTCCCCCGACATTTTAACCTGACACTTGCTTTCTTCCGTGCCGCGAAAGTAAGAATGTATGATCTCATGAAACGCTACAGCTAAAGGAATAGTATCCGCCATGCCTATAGTGAGCGGGGAAGGGCCGCGAGAGCCCGAGGATCCGGCGGCTCGGAAGTCGCCCTCCGACCGGCGCGATGGCGGGCGAGGGAGCGAGATAGTTGCTATAGTGGGCGTCGAAGTGCGGAAATTCGATTGACTCATTTCACCGACTTCCGAGAAAAGATCGCCGACATCCGCCGTCGAAATGGGGGTAGGGCTTTCCAGTAAATGAGACTGATTTGATTGCAGCGGTGCGTATGGATTAGAGACGTTGCCATGTGGAGAAGCAGGGTTGCTAACGGTGGGACTTTGAAAGAAGTTTAAATCGAGTAAATCACTACTAGCTTTACTGGTGTTAGCGTTAGAACCGCGGCGGGCGGTGCCGATTTTGTACAAAGAAATATTTTCTACCGTCGCTCTGAGCTCATCAACACTAGCCGACATTGGTGCACTACCATTACTAATGGGCTTTATCTCAACATGTATTTTCTGTTCCCTTTCCTCTTCCGAATCAGAGTCTGTTGATGAATAGACACTGCCTTTCTCGTCTTTGGGTCGAATACAAAAACCTTCATCATCAACTTCAGGCGAGTTCATCAAATCTTCTTTAGTTGCAACCTCCTCCTCTTTTTCCTCCAAATCTGACTTTTCACCTGGATTGGAGTTTTCTGAAATTTCATCTTTTTTCTTCTTGGATTTTTTTATCTTTGTCTTTGTTCTTTTGCTTCTTAAAAACCATTTAGATTCTCTCAATGTAGTGCGACCCATATTGTCCTCTTTATCGGGCACAACTGGAGTAGCTGGTGTTCCACTGGGGCTTGATGGTGCGGAACATGGTGCAGCACCTTCAGTACTGACACTAGGCTCATCTTTGTTTTGGAAATTTGGTGTGAATAAATTCAATAGAGAGGTAGTTCTTCTCGATGTTTTGGTTGCAAACGATAGCTCCTTTTTAGCCGGTTTAGCTGCTGGTGCCGGTTTGTGCGAGCCATTTGACACTGTTGAAATCTGGTCTGCTTCTGAAATGGAATTATTAGCAGATCCAGGTTTAGGCAACGAAGGTGGGAGTTCTACGAGATGTGCTTTTTCAATAGCAGTATATTTCTCTATGAGAAACTGTTCCAACAACTTCTCTACGGTTAATTCTAGACATTGATGTTTGAAATCCCTATGGACCTGGCCCATGAGGTCATGATTATTCTGTATAATATCTGCATATGCATTAACAAACTGCTTCATTTGTTTCAAGTGAGCCTCTTCAACATCTTGAAAATGCTTGCATGTTTGAGTCATTTTCTTCTCAAAATCCTGCTTCACCAGATTGTATTTCTCAGCCAACTGTCTATAGTCTTCGTGGAGCTTCTTTATTTTTACCTCAGCTTTTTCAATATCCTTAGCAGATGCATTATCTTTGCGAAGTTTTTCCAACTCAGCAGACTTGGTAGTGTACACATCTTTAGCCTTCTGCAAGGCGTTCTTAGTGTTTTGGATGAGTAGAACTACTTCAAGTGTGTTGGACTCGGAGTCCTTCACAGCTTTATGTTTCTTGTGCAGCTCTTCGGCATATCTGGCCACATCTTTGACGAGCTCGCTCACTTTTTGAAACATGTGCTGATGTAGATTAGACAACTTCTCGGCGGAGCACTTGAGCACGCCCCAGAACGGCGCGAAAGTGCCCTGCGAGCAGTTGCTGTTAGCTTGTTTTGCTAACTTCGCGAGTAATTTCGAATTCGATTCTTCAATATTGGAACGCTCTCTAAAGTACTCAGAGAGCTCCTTGCTGGCGATCAGTCCGTATTTCATATTTTGATATAGTATGTCATACCCATTGTGCTCGTTGGCGAAGTAATCTACAAAGTTGACACTCATCTTTGCTGTTACAAGGGCGGCGTACAGTTATTCAATACATTATTTGTCACTCACTGACCTGTATTCTAGGATCGAGTTCAGTATCACCATTGTCATCGGCCGGAATTGTGAACGAGGACTCTTCCATCGTAACCTATGGGACTAGGAAGCCACTCAATCGCAAAAAATTACATCACCGACACAATAACTTATAGCGTCACCTTCACTTCACTAAACACTATATTTATCTTTCCAAATACACATCACTACTGAGAATTTAATTATTCACTTAACTATTATTAATACTAAATTAAAATGCACGATGTTTTAATTTAGTAAAAATAATCAAATAAAGAAATTTTCATTCAAGATGACGTCCACCT
>DWEL01000139.1:0-11462 GCA_018245955.1 Myscelus nobilis
AAGTATGTACTTCACATGATGTGTTATTTATTCAATTTTAACAGATTAATTTCAAACATTTCATTATATCCACTACAAACTTAAAATTCACATTTGTAAAATAGTTCCCGTATATAATAAATACATACGTATATATTCGGTGTGATAGAATATATTCTCGATACTCTTTTAATAAGCGGTTTTATGTGAGAGTGCGTGATACAGTTATGACGTTATGGTTTTTAAGTTTATTCCTTCTAAATATTTGGCTACAGAGTAACAGGCTTTTCTGGTCAAGTAATTTCTGTTTATAATTATTATTGTTAGACCTTAGTTTGTTTGTCAGTTCATGAGTTAGACTATTATTGGCTAATATTAGCTAATGAATATTAAGTTCTTTTACTTACATTAACAATGAACTTGGTCTAGTAGAGTGTAATAAGGAATGTGTTCTGACTTCTCCGAAATGTTCAAAAAATTTAAATGTAATGTGAAAAGCATTAATTCAAAAGTTTTAGCAGTTCAATCTTTAGGCTTAAGTTAACATGGCATGTTTAACAAGACGTGGTCCACACAATCAAACATGACGCAGGATAGGAAATTTTATTTATAATAGAATCATGAAAGTAATCAAGAACACAAGAGAAACAATATATTATAGTCAATAAAATATGTACAACACAAAAATATAACTAAAAATTCAAAATACCCAGAATTATGTATGCTCGAGAATAAATTCTACTTGATCTATGACTTGTGAAATTTATCGTGCTCATTATATATTTCTAGAAAACGTAACGACGGTAATATTTTACCAAGATTTTCAACCGTGAAAATTCTTAAAGTCAACAGCTTTCTTAAAGAAACATTGGAATTGCGTCTGTGCAATGATTATTAGATTAATCCAAATATACCGTTTCACTAAAATATCTGTTGAGTTTTTATATGGTATTCTTTAAACAATTTGTTTAGTGATAATATAACATCCATAAATTAGATCCAAGAATGAAAGTCTCCAGTAATTTTCCACGTTATAAAAAAATATAAAGAGGATTCAGGCTATTTGATTGATTAATTCGTTGTTAAGTGGCCACTGCAGCCCATTAACATGACCATCAGACGAACTACTTAGTGTATCTGCTCTGACCCACAATACAACTCACTATATAATAGTAAAAATGGGTAATGAGGTAGCCTTCAATAACATTGCATTAAAAATGACACAAATATGTGTCTTTTAAAAAAAAAGTGTATCCTTTTTTAAATTTGGAATTTTAGCGGTTAAAAGCTAACGTTCAAAAACCAATTGTACTCCGAAGTATGTGTCGCAATCCGAGTAGATTGATATTTCGTTGTGAATATTTTAGTAGTATATGCGCGATGCACTCTCACAAACTACCGCATGTTATGGACCAAGCGTATACAATTATTTGTTAGCGGGCACTCTAAATACATTACTAAGAGCGTAGTTACACAGAAAATTTCATTATGATACCGTTGTTTTGAACATTTCGCATCCTTTGTCAGCTCCTCACGATGGAATATTGAAGATTTGATGGAAATGTCAAAATTGTTATGTTTGTATCATAATATATCTGCTATGATAACAGTTTCAGTTCATTATAATAACTAAATAGCTGTTATTCGTGCTTCGTCGGAATAGAGAAAGAATTTTATTTTTTCCCACGACGTAACGCTCGTTTTGATTAAAACGTAATTGGGATATACCAACAAATAAGCCTTCAAGTATTCCCACATTAAAAATCTCACCGATCTGCTGCTTCTCTTTGCCGTGAAAGAAGAACATACAAGATAATAAATGCGCTTCCGCATTTGTAACGTTAGTGTGAATAATTTAAATAGTATTAATTTTTACTTTGCACCAAAGTGTAAAGAATGTACCAACATATCTTTTGTCATATTAAAGTTTTCGAACTAAACAGAATATTTATCACTAAGCAAAATAGAACGATGAACTCAAAACATGTATGTACATATATCTAATTTAAATAAAAAATAAAAGTATAACAGTAAGGTAGTTATGTATATACGGTTATATACGAAGGTCTTCAACCGTTCAACGAAAGCAAAATGATAATTTTCAATCGAACTGGAAATTTACCTGTAGGTAAATAGCCAACGGCATTTTATTCCATTTCACAATGACAAAGGGGCGCATGCATTGAGTGACAATTACCAGTAGCATGAAAATATCTTCTAGTTTCGAATTGTCATCATTCTGCTTAATACCTTTTATCTATCGATCCATATACTAGTACATATTAAACTGAAATAGAAAAATATATAAAAGAACAGAGAAATACTCACTACGGGTAATGAATAATAATTATCTACGAGTATACTGATAACAGTAGCAGGAGTTTCTACTTACAGCAAAATTTTCTTGAACTTTCATACAAACTTTGAATAGCATAGTATTGTATATAATAATAATAATAATAAGTGTGACAACTCCACACTCCACTCCACTGTGTTATGGTAACCGGACAGCCGATAAACTTACACATACACATATTTATACGACATAATACTTATATAGATATGTTCATTGCACCCAGGCATAAACATACAAATGTGCTTACCTGGTCTTAGGTTTTTTTATGCAATTTCTTCTCGGCGCACCTTGCACATATCGCTGCATCATTTAGAAGAGGACGCTGCACGCTAAGTTTCTCTCGTGGCAAATATAATTAACTAATATGTACGATGCAATTGGAAACGTACCACCATCTGAAGCCATACAAGCATCTGCTAACGAAATGACCCTTCAGAACATAACAACTCGTAAGAGCACAATCCCGTTTGAAGCGCTTTAAACGGAAGCTGATTTCCTGTATAAATACCTCGCAGATTCTTCAAAAACAAGTTCTATTGCTGAGTAATAGGGTACAGAGAGCATTGTATAATAATGCCATTACAGTAGCTTCTTGCAGAAAATGTTCGTATGTAAAGGAATTACTTTGTTTATTTTAATATTTTTAATTTCTTAAAATGAGCAATTCTTACACGTAACAGATATTTCACAAAATTTATATATCTCTGATGAGGATATATTTATCCACATTTTTAATAAACACTTTTTCATAGCTTGCAAGTATTAATTAACTCACATGCTTTATTTTCTTTATTCAGATGCAGTGTTTAACAAGTGTATATGCCTCTAAAAGCGGAGAACGTAAAGAATTTTCATTCAAAGAAACATTTTCAAAATATTCGGCTACTTCAAATGCTCACTTACGCTTCTAACGAGAAATTAACTGGAGCATTGAGCACGGGGAAAATAGAAAACGCTAAAATACTCTTTGTATTTCTTAACTGAACGTGTTTTGGAACGGGAGATATTCGTATAACTGTTAGGGAAATTCTCCTCATTATGGATAATTGGAGCAAACCTTTATGCTTTTGCAAACTTTTTTCACAGCAACTAACGATATATGCAGCAAAACAAATCCTTACTAAAACGGTATAAAATGTATGCATTGGTGCCATAGGACTAATCATTTGATGAAGTCAGTCAGTTGTAAAATGGACTATTTTGAATATAGAATATCTTAGAATCTTCTTGATATAACTTTCTCTATTTTACCACAGGTACTTGGAATACTTATGTAAATGTATATATAGAATGTCATAACCTTAACTATAACAGTTATGAACTTATTTTGGGGGGGAAACACACTGAAATTTTATGCATTAGGCCCAAACTAGGCTTAGTGCATGGCCCAGTTTCATCGTCTAGATACAAAAAAATGTATGCAAGAATAGATTTTATTTAAAAACCAAACAAGATGCATGTTTTTATACGTCATAAGCTCACATAGTTATAACAAAAATATTATCTAATGCTTTCGTTCCTCGACGCACGTTAAATAATTGTTACGAGTCATTATCTTTATGTAACATTCATAAAGCCTCATTCAACACTGCTAAGACGGCTTAAAAACTTCCGACAAATGGATTAGCTAATTTTGACTACGGTTTAATTACTGTGTATCTTGATATTACTCATTTCCAACTGAACCCAAACTAAACAAAGCCTATACTATAGTAACCAGACCAGACCAGAGATGAATAAAACATATGTATAATACTTATATAGATATTTTTATTCTATCAAGACACAGAAACAAATTTAATGAATGTCCTTATCACATAAATATTTGCCCTAGGTAGGACTCGAACTCATGACCCTAGGTTTCACAATTAACCGCTATGACAAGAAGCCAACTAAATGACATGTTTATGGCAAGTTTAATGGAAAACTAGAAGTTGAACATAATAACTTCAGCGAGAGTAGGTAAAGTGAATTAAACATAATGAGGAGAGTGAATATGGAAATATTGGAGAATAAAACAGAGAATGAACATTTTAATTCATATACAATCTACGCAAATCACATTTTCATGTACTCGTGAAAAAGCTCTAGTTTCATTTACATATTTTAACAATTTCACCAATAAATTCTTTTAGAGCCATTACTAGAATATGTAATTTATTATCTGATTATAATATTTACATTACGATAAGATAGATATCTTCATCTTTTATCTGAAAAGATTACTTAACTTTTTCAAAGGCTTATTCTTTTATCTGACATCTGTTAAAAGCATTAAAAGAATGCGCAAATAAAAACTGTAAGATTCTTTACTCATTTTACAAATATCTATTAAAACGGCACTCCAAGAGTTGAAATTGAACAAAAAACAAGTTCCACTCCGCTTCATAAAAATTTTATTTCACAAATAAGTCCTGGAGATAAATGTTGGAACATCAAAGAAATAATAAAAATAATGACTTAACCGTCCTCGACCATTTCTCTACATAAAACACTTTGATCACACTTATTGCTTTTCTATGTTATTGCTATGTTTTCTCGGCTGTTGCTTGATTAATGGCGTATTATCGGAAATCTGTAAAAGAAATCAATACTTTATTTGTACTGTAGACGTGGTTAACGACAGACAAGCCACCTGATAGTGAGGTTATGCTGTAATTGAGCTGGTTATATTAAAGAGTAGATCCATCAGTAACGTATTGCAAAGCGAGGCTAAAGTTTCTTGTCAAATCTGTCTGTACGTCGACTTCCGAAAAATCAAGTTCAAGACTCGTCTCAGTAAATATTAATAATATTAATTTATGCTAACAGTAGTATTTGTGTAGTACAGGATAGTGGTCTTTTGTATATAAAACCGAGACGCTACAAAATTTTTCATTAGCTCAACTAAATTTGGGATTTCAATGATATTGTGTCTAAAACAAACACTATGACATGATATGTTGAGATACTTGGGAATAATTACATACCTACAAAAGACAAAGACGCTTATGAAAATTCATAAATGGCGGCCACTCATTTAAAAATTGACGTCGACCCTCGGCACTTAATATCACATGTCGTTTGTGATATACCAGATACTCAAAAAATAAACATTAGTTGAAATAACCATGAAAAATAAAAGCAAAATTATGTCCAAATTGAAGCAGAATTTTGAATCGAGATACAAAGGTACCCTCCATGGACGTTGTTCTTATTGTTAGCCCCATGGAGCGAGTTTCCCTTTTCCCCGGAGCACCGAAAGCCGCCATTCGAGTGAAGCGACTTTTTCCAATTCAATCTACTTTGCATTGTGCCCGACACTCACATGAAGCATTACACCTAGCCTCGTCCCGCTCCCCCTGCTTTGCACTTCCAGCAAGCACTTCTCTTTCCAATGGATTTTATTTACGCAAGAGAAAGCAAGCTTTAATACATATATCGCCGAAGACAATAAGGCGCCTCGCAACGAGATATAAAAGCTTTGAGTTACTCTCTCGTTCCTTTTAGTGGGATTCCTTTGAAATGAATCGAATGATTTGCGGACTTTATGCTTATACCTCGGTTTTTATTTGTTGACACTCATTTAAAAATGTGTTAATAAGCGTCGCGGTTTCTGACGACATTTACTTATCGAACTGAAATAAATTATAATGTCACTTACTAACATTTCATATACCTGCAACATGTAATAAACGTCAAGGATAACCGAGAAGTCATAGCTATACGGTGTGCTATAAATATTCAACATAATGATCGATTTTTCAAAACTATTGATGATGATGAATTGATTTTTCATAACTATTCAATTATTTTCAGTATTCAGCTAGGTTTAATAGAAAAACAGGAAAAATAAACGTATTCAATATGCAAGTTACAATAGAACAATGTTATAAAAAAGAAAGAAACCCAGAAAAATATAAAACACAAATTGGATACAAAGCAAATTACACCCCTGTCCCTAATATACCAATCATTGCTAAGCAGTCACTGCAATGACAAATTAAAAATTTCCTAATTAACTGGTGGGGAACTATGAAACACACATTGGAATTAAAACTGATGACAACAAAAACTAGCCCTAGTAGACATATCTGAATATTTTAACGTATCAAAATTATAGGCAAATCTATTACAAATCACAACAATTCAATCAATACATAACCCCTTAATTGTTAAGTTAGAGAGTATGTAGTAATTTTAAATGTTATATATTTGAATACAGACATTATGGAAATAGGAAAGAATTTTTGAGGCGTATAGCACAAGTAGTAAATTTAAATTGAAAAGAAATCTATAAAAGTGTGAGGAATCAGCTTATGAGATCAAAAAATTATGGGGATATTAATTTTTTTAAGGTGTACGATCAGAATATATCTGGAACCGGTGACATGACAACTCCAGAAAGTCTATTAGTATTACGATGAAGGCAAAAGAAGAAAATTTAATAGGCGTCCTATCGTTTTTCATCTCTAGTTTCGATGATTGGATTACGAAAACTGTTTTATGTAGGACTTTATAAAATCGGAAAGATAAATAAATGTAAGTTATCGTCAGATAACGAAAATTAAATAAGAAACGGATACATCTACAGTAATTAGCAGACGTTTCATGGTGAATATGTACATCTTATTGACAAAATAGCTCATTGGACATATTCGTATTGGTGATTATCCGGCTAATACTGGGCGCGGTCAATTCTTGAATGACCGCGTAACCGTATTTAATAAATTTCATGATTCCCGAAAACCGAGACAAATTTCAAGTGTGAAAATTGTGCAACGCCTCTAATACCTGGCATTGAACAACATTCATAATGTATGTAAATGATAAATGAATAATGTTTTAAAATATATCAAATGCCAACGGTTATATTACAAACCGACAAAAATAAATGTATACTATCTTTAAAAGTAATTTGAATACTCCCCTTTGCCTAACTTAAATCGACTTCCGAGAAAAAGTTTCCGAGCCTCTCACATCGTCCGAACGGCGACCAAAAAAGACTCCGGCGTACTTTTGACTGAATTTTTATAATTTTTTGGTCCTTTTAAGGCGCAGAGAAGAGTTAATGTTGAAACATAAAAGTGATTCAAATCGATGATTTTTATTTTGAAACAGGTTGGCCTTTGATACGAGTTGAGCTGATGCTACTCCTGAGTGGGGTACAGTCTAAAATGGAGCATGCTTACCCAGTATGGGTCCTATTCATTACTACTTTTAATAATTTCAAATTGTAATTCACCTATGTAGCTATATGTACCTACTATTCATAACTTAAATGAAATGCATTTAAATGAATAAAATGACATTTTGAATTATACTATGTAAACAATTGTCTTAGCTACGACTTTTAATCAGTTTTGTATATCTCATTCATTATCACTAAAATTATCGAGCCGTTTATTGTTCAAGTATTTGATTAGTGTATGATTAGTAGTGATTAATGTCGCATATGTCCATCGCTTAAAACGCAGTATGACGAACTCGCAGACAAACTGATTTTTCCTTCGTCGTTACAGCGACCGATACTTAATCTTTAAAAAAATCGCTTTCGCATTTCTTTTTCTTACATAACTTAAATTGGTTGCCTAAGTTTTTATGAAACTCTTGAACTCGCGTTGAACTAATATTTTGTCAGCTTTTATAAACGTAAACTGAACCTGTATAAAAACATAATGATATAACGGATTATTCATAAACAAGAATATAAAAGTAAAAAGAATGGAATAATTGCCAAATTTATGTTTTTCTTCATGTGCTTACATTGTTCTGCGCAATATTTTACGTAGGACAGTAGACAATTGTAGTTTACTACTATTAACCTTTAATTTTATGTACCACTGTTCATAAATAAATATCAGCACAAACATTTAATGTAGGAGCCTCGAAATATTGAGACAAACGGTTGATTGCCGAATGCCATTGCAATATGTGTACGGAACTCATTATCTTGTGAATGCACACAGAGCATTGTTACGTACAATGCCGAGGTAACAATACTGTTGCTTGCGTGGTTAATTGGTTGGAGAGAAATATTTTACAATAGTTAAACAAATATGTTTACTGAGCATTAAATTTATCAAAGCATTCAAATCCTAACATCTCTGACTTTTACAACGTTACATGCGTTTTATGATTCCAAATTAAAATATCGTTATAAGGGCGAAGGAAAACATTATGAAGAAACTGCATTGCTAAGAGTGTTCTAAATAATATATGTATGTATAATGTTTTCTGAGGTGTGTGGTTTGCCATCGTGGTAGACTATAGCCTTCTTACTAAGAGAAGCGACCCGCGTTTAGGAATGCAAAAAAGACAGGGTTGAGAAAACATTATAATTATTATTTAGTAATGTGTTTAGAAGTTTGCTTTTAATAAATAATTAAGATAGCTAAAGCTCATTCAAAACGTACACAGTATTTCAATTAATTTTAAGCAAATACGTTTATTGTACATCCGTTTATAAGCGCAAGCGGTCGACGGCCGTGTGCCGCTGCAATGTGTGTACGGAACTCGTTATCTTGTCAATGCACACATAACGATGTTGTTTAGACAATGGCGAGCTAACCAAACAATTGACTAATAATTCCGCTGCTATACCAAATGGAAATTTCACGTAACAGCAGAGCCACGTTACATTAGTTCTCTTAATGTAAATGCGGTGTATCGCGATGTGTGCACGTAAATTCCAAATTACTCGTTTGTTTTGTGTTTAAACGGGGTTTTATTTGGATTCTAATTAAATATCCGTGCCTGTAATTGAACTAAATTACCCGTAAACGAGAGCAGTGTTGAACGAGAGTAGCATGTATTGAACGAGTGTCTGTTTAGTTAAAAGGGAAACCGTCTATAGAACATGTTTAGTTGAAGTTTTCGTATATTGTTAAAATTTTGGTAATGCTATGATACTGTACACACTACAAATAATTGTTTATTATATTAACGTGCTATTATTATGTGAAGTGAAAATACATTTAAATATTGAAAACGAAATTGTAAAGAAAACTGTTTTACACAATACCCAAATATTTTAAAATACCTTGTAATACGTAAGTGCATTAATATCATATAGTTAAACAAAATTAAATACTGGTGCTAGATAGATTGAAAATGTACAAACTCTTGCCAGATCACCTCATTAGAGGAATATCTTCTGAATACAGATAACCAAAAAAGCCATTGACGTTAAAACGGAAGATCTTACAATAAGATCGTATAGAATAATTACTCATAATTTATCGGTTATTCAGGGAGGTTGGCCATTGCTTGGGGAATCACCAATTTTATAAGTTAGGTATCCGTGCAAATGTCACCGCAGTAACCATAACGTTTTAGTGGCCGTTTACTCCTCGTTGGAACACTCCGTATTTTTAATAAAAAACGCAATATAGTTTTCCCAAGCCAGGAATGGAAGAGAGTAGAGCCTTGGAATTTCCAATTTTAAAAATTAAATTGCTTTAAACAATCGTAGTTAGTGGGGGGGTTAAGGTACAACCCGTTTCTCCGTCCTATTTATTACGCTTGGTTTTATTTGCCTTAGAATCTTCTTCTAAATGCGGGATTATTTTTCAAGATCTTAATGATCTAGTGACTAATATTACTCTACGCATTCTAAGCAACTTAACTCTAACTTTACTATACATCTGTTTGGTCTGCTTACAGAGAGTTGAGAGGCGCTCTTAATTGGATATAATAGAAATGAAAGGTGCCTATTCGCCCATATGGTTTCCGAAAAGTTGATAAAATACGTTTACGGCTAAACGGTTAAATTCATGTGTATTTTACAATAAAGGAACTATTCGAAATTCGAATCTATTCGAGGTCCGAAGAAAACAGCAAACGCACAGGAATGGGACTATCATTGTAAATTAATTCAATTTGTAATATATGTATTCGTATGTATGTATAT
Organism: Myscelus nobilis; assembly: GCA_018245955.1. Taxonomy (NCBI): domain Eukaryota; kingdom Metazoa; phylum Arthropoda; class Insecta; order Lepidoptera; family Hesperiidae; genus Myscelus; species Myscelus nobilis. The sequence continues at coordinate 10,227 of DWEL01000139.1, forward strand.
TTTAATAAGAATACTAATTGTTCGTTAACATCCAAAATATAATATGTACAAAATTTTAAACATAACGGACAAAAAGCAACCTTGACAGTCAGCACTCGTGATAGTAGCACTGCAAGGGATGTAAAACGGTACATAAACTGCCTCATATAACAGTAAAAATAAATTAGATAAAAGCTCGCAATGAAACTTCACCCATTACTCTTCTGCCGTAAAACATACAATTTCATGAATTTGTTGGATTTAATTGTTACAAAATTAAATACATACGAATACTTACGTACGCACGTCCTCATAAATCTCTGAAAATCATTATAAAAGTCCGTATATGTGTTCGCTTCGTCTTCGTTTATGAGCCAGGCCCTTAAATAAGTGTCTTTGGAAGGATAATGGTTACCTTATAATATCGCAGAGGCGAAATCACGCTTCACAAACTGTGTGGGACTTAAGACACATTAGCAACAACCTGTATTCTTCCACTGCTAGATATACGTCTGTCTTGAGATGTGCCACAACAATCAGTCCTCGACTGATCACATCCAGTCTCTATCGCTCCATATGTCTTTTATTCACCGCTATAAAAAATAATATAAAACCAACTGCTTCCCATGATTGGCAAAGTACGATAAGTGTTCGAGAAATTTAGCCGTTATCAAAAGGCCCATATGTAAATGTACTCTATGAGATATTCATTACGAAGTTCAGGAATTATAATTAATTGTTATTCATTGAAGGGAGCAGTCGACGTGTTATTAGCAGTTGAATGTTTAAGGTTTAAATGCGTATCGTTTCTTGTATTGTCTTCGAAGTTGGAGTAATATACTAAAATATTTTTTACTACAGTTAAATATCAATGCATTATCGCAATCTATCGGGTAGCTCTTTCACTTTTTAGCTTATACAAATATCTCTAAGTGCTGCAATGATCTTTTAATATGGGTTTTCTTAATATATCATGCGAGAAGGTTGTTTTATATTACCAGACATGTTCTTTACAGTTTCAGGAAATCAAGAAAATTAAAAGAATGTAAGCCTATATAAAAATTTATAAAAATATATCATTATATTTAACAATACCGCCTCGACAATCGACCGGATTCGTTTAGATTGCAGAATTATCTTTGTGACTTTATTTTTGAGAACATTTTATTACCAGGGGACAGTTTCTTTGATAAAAAGGGTCTATTAATGAAGCGATCAAATGATACACTTCAATCACAACGATGAAAGAGAGATACA
>DWEL01000140.1:0-11458 GCA_018245955.1 Myscelus nobilis
TAATATCAAAGTTGTATAGACAACTTTGATATTTTCCAGCGGAATATCAATTTTTTCTTATTAAAACTTATATCCAAAACTCGATATTGTACCATTTTGGCAGTTTCGTCTTCCTTTTCTTCTTTTAATAAGACTCGCACTTGGCTTTTGCGAAAACAAAATTAAATATCGATCCCCATAACATTATAGGAAGGGTCCCCGAAATTGAAAAGTACTAAGCGCCGCGTAACTTGCTAAATTGAGACGTCCCAAACGCCTTACGTTTAATTTAAGTTAGCTATTGCCAATCTACGTTTCAATGCTACGTGAGCCTTTGCAATTCAGGGTCAAAGTTGTCAGGGAGTGATAACCAAGAACTATTTAAACATTACAAAGATCTACACGACGCAAATGCTCTGTGATGTTAAGTTGTGGAGTGTGTTTTATTTGCAACCCTTCGTTTGTACACGATGAAACGTTGATGATATATGTATGTATATAATAAAAACTGGCCCATTGAAACCAGTGCCAGCTAAAGGATGGATAAGTCTTATGTTATTTCTGAGGATTAATATCGCTAAGAATACACTTGAAAAGGACGCTTATTCCACTTTTTCGACGGACTCGGTTAACCTTTGTATTGTTAGATAGAATTTGATTGGCTTCTCATATGTGCGTAGACACTGTGACCGATATATTATGAATACACTGCCGAGTATTCGGTAGTGTATGCCGAGTATATGCGACATGAAGTAGGCTTTGACTCTGGGCTTAAACTCTATTGAGATTATATCTATGTTTGAGACTGTAGTCCCTTATTAAGTACGTTAAAGTAATTTATCGATTTGTCTCATTACAAATTGCAATGATTCTCGAATTACACACAGTAACGCACCTTTACATTGTTATTTGTTCTATTTCCTTTTACCATAATGTTGTTAATTGTACACATTTATGCATAAAAGCTTTATGGACGAAGTATTTATTCAAGTCACGTTTTTCTCTAGAGTCCATAGGCAATACTTGTGAAATTTTCATAGAAATTACTTGTATGTACTTAACAAAAACCTACACGTTCACGCTTATTACTTGATTGTCGATTTAAGTATAGAAAATTGTTTACTAACCGTGCAAATTATATACTGTTATTCATAAGTATTGGTTTTAGCACGTAAAGGTGTTGCGTGCGACGCGCGCGATAGGAAAAAATAACAGCTGCTTCGAGGGGCAAGTTATTACCACGTGTCGCGTACAGAACACGAACAATATTGCAAATTGAGAATATGAAAATTTTGTTTTGCCACCTTCACAATGTGTATCAATTTCTTCTAAAACGCATAGAAATTAGTCTATTATCTTACATTAGCGGCGAAGGACTACTAATAAATGGCCGAAGGATATTACAAGGACAAATAACTATATTACATCTGAACTATATTAAATCAATGATATTATCAATATTAACAACGACATATTTATCGTATCTCGGGTAAGACCTAAGGAAGGTTCCGTTGGGAATAATATCAAATACTACGAAGACTATTTTAAATAATTATTAGGTTACCCAAGATGTTTTCGTTCGTTGCCTCTTCGGCATTTTAAAGTAGTGAACAGACAATACATGCCAAAGAGAAAAAATGTAACATCTTTTCCCAAGGGAACATGTACGGTAGTATTAAAGCTCGCCTAACCTGTGAGTAAATTCAGTTTTAAATTTGGAAACTTAAAATACGTGTTTAATTTTATCATCGGATTAGTGTGATATCTAAAATGTACCGATCAATCGCAATTAGCGTTAAAAATGTAATATATTCCTGATATAAACGACTAAGAAAGGTTCTTATTCATGACCCAATACCTACCAAAGAGAATTGCTTGCGCGTTATTTATGCAACAGGCCGTGCTGCCGACTTTTTTACGGTGCCTTAATAGCAGTTTGTTCGATAGGTACCACCTACGGAAGTATAGCTTTAATAACACATTGTTCTTTGGTAAGGCATTTGCTGTTTCAGTTATAGGTGTATTTTGCGTACGAGTATATAGGTTACCGATTCTCGTCGTATTAAATTTCCTTCGAATACATTCCGTGAAACTACTTTTCAATCTTTTGCGCCAATGGTTGCGACAGCTCCCATTCCGTAACCTGAGATTTATGTCCATATTAATAAGAATTGATTTCTAGATCCGCTTGCCAAGATCGTTTTCTTCAACTTGTATTTTTACCGCAATGGGAGCCGCAGCTTTAATTTAAAATGTTATTTATTACTAACAAATATAATAAAATTTTCTTCACCTCCGCTCCTTAGCAAAAATAGAACCAAAGCTTCAAATTTGCGTTGTAATCGTTACCAACTAAGTAGTTGTGATTTTGACCTGGAATGTAATGGTCATTCCCCGACGACATTTAAGTATTTTCGCAAAACGGGAAGGCAAATTTTAAATTAGAACTTAGATAAGATAAACAACAAGATAACGACTCATGTTTATGCTATTCCAACATTTAAGAACAAATTCGTTAACAGTTACTTATCCATTCACATACATACATATACATGATACGTTGAGTTCGTTGAGCGTAAGTTTAGTGTAACAAATGATTTTTAAATTTTATTAAGGAACACTAAAACCTGAGTCTAATTTCTAGGAAAGTGGAGCGACCGTTGGCGGTTGACCGATTAATTATTCGTTCGCTATGGAGCTGCTACGATCGCCGTGACTACGGCACGCTACATCGATTCCCGATACCAAAGCTATGTTTACGAAAGAAAGTTAATGACTTTAATTGTTTATTTAGTCGCTTCCTAACGACTTAGAAACATCGAAAAGTTACGTCAATGAAACTTACTTTAAACATTGTTACATAATACGCCTACGATAATTCTCAGTTCTTCCCAACTAGAAATCTAACTTGCTAAATGTAGGATTGATACAATCGTTTGTTCTGAGTCAGTTAAATTTGATCGTATTTCTAGGTGTTTTCTTTCAAATTCTAAATAACTGTTTTAATAACTTTCAAATTTAATTGTTATTTTCAATTCTAACGGATCATGAGTCTCGAGACATCGCGAAATTTTTGTACCATTGTACTCATTTAATTAGCCTATAAGATAGATTTGTTGCGATGAAAAATAAAAATATTTTTGAAATATTTAAATTTTATTAATATTATAAATATTATTGTGTACACCGTTTTCAATGCCATGTACTCGTAATTTATCATAACGCTTAAAAGTAAACTCAATGTTCCAGCAACATATAAAACCCCGTACCCACAACTTCGAACGAGCAAAGCCATTTTTCGTTTAGTATTTACGGTGAGCGAGCATTACATAAAATATTCAAAAGAGTTGGACAGATTACTAAAATCTCTGCTGGTTAATTTGTGATTTAATAAGGTTAGTGCAATGCAAAATTTCGGTAGATTTGTCGTTTTCAAAAGCAAACTTCTAATCCATGTGCTGTTTTTAGAAATAAATTAATGTCTTTAAATCATATCAAATATAAATTAAAATTATATAAAATATAAGTAAATTAAAATATCAGTACACATTTTTATCATCCCCTTTTTAAGAAATGTAAATAGTAGATAATATTTTAATCGTCATAAGACACTTTAAACTCAATATCGTATGCGTGAAGTTAGTTACAATATTACCAAATCTAAAGAAAATACATTCCTTTTAATGAGACCTGTTTATTTTACCTGAAAGATATATCTTCTTAAAATTTCTTGTTTTCAATTAGTTGCAGTGAACTGGAGGTAGACAAGTGAGAAAATTCTTGAACAAAGAGAAATTAGTCCTGTCTGGTTTGAAACAAAAGGACGTTAGACAAACTACTTTAAAAAATCCATTCTCGCGCTATTTTCTTGTCTCGTTGTTCTGAACTTAAAACCACAAGATATGAGACAACGTATTTCACAAAAGCGCGACTAGGATGCAAAATAAGGAATATTCTTGTATGAACAAAAAATGCTCTTTGCGTTTATATTTGGGTAGCCATATTCTTTAAATACTAATTTGAAATCTTGGAAGGTTTCTTCCCAAAGCGTAGTTATTAAAATTCCTAGATATAAATAAAAATCAAAAATAAAATCATGAATAGTAGGTATTTGGTATCCCCTTTTTGGTTATTATAAGGATCGCACGAAGGAAAACCAAGTGACTACATACTTTCGGCCAGTTAGGTACCGGCGTATTTAAACGATTTATGAAACAATGTCAGTGGCCCCCTTACAAGCGTCAAAGGTTAATCGATAGTAACAAGATTTTTCGCTGGTATAAGAAAATTATAGGAAGTTTTTGTGCTTTAAGTTGAATTCAAAATTTTGTTAATTTAAATGATTGAAGTGCCTAAGAAATTGCTCGTCCAATAAACGGACCGTGAAACCTAGCAATTAATGCGGCATACATTTTATTTACATTTTGCTGCTCTGAACAACCCTGTTTCATTCAAGAAAGGTCAAACTCAACGCGGCTCCATTGGAAATGAAATTGTATCCAGTTGGTCAAAGGTCTAGTTTTAAACGCAAAAGGTATATTCGTGCTCTTTTTTGTACTACACTGAGGGCGAACGTTTCACTTGGGCGAGGCTTTGGGTAATAAAACGAATGCTTTCCTGTGTCCGGGTGTCGATAGCGATGCGTGCCGAGAAAATATTCGGTGCAACCGTGCTTGCTACCCGTGTGTATTTTCGTCGGACATCGTCTAAATTTTTTTCATAGAGCGAAATTGCTTTCGACCATTTTCAATCAAATTTTAACGTGTTATTGTTCACCATGAATAAATATGCGACAAAGTAAAACAACGTAATTCGGAGCTACATTAGTCGACAGTAACGTTTTTTATATACCACCCGATAATTTAAAATATTTTTTTAAGTTCTATTAATATTTATACCGAGTTAGGTCAATATAACCGGGACTATGCCTGTCTACAGTTTACAGAATACCAGGTCAATTACCGTCCGGGTAGATAAGGATTGTTGAATTTTGAACAAAAATCCGGGATATAAGTTTATCCGTTCGTCAATGTATGTCCGGGGTACGTCTATGTATGTTGCGGGTATGGACATACCCGCAACACGGGGTTAACACGACCGGGCTATGAATACGGAATATTTCTCCATGAAAATGGCTTGTTAGTACAATCATCATTTTATTTACACTATTCATTATAATATTTAATCGGTATCGTGTATACGGGTATAATTTTTTCACTCATCTATCTGTCTAACATTGCTGCTATTTCCCAGTGATGTCCCACATACCACTTTTGGGATAAGTATAGTGTTTTTAATGACAGATTTCAAGTACATTGTTTGTCAAGGTGCAATTAGGTAATCCACTAGTTATCAGATAACATGATAGTTCAATAATGCCTTATTTTATTATCATAACTTTGTTTGTCATGGTCTATTCTCTTACATAGATATTTAAAGTCACTATACACTCTTGATCTATTACATCCGAGATAAGATTCTTATATACACAAAATTCTTATTAGAATAACGAAAATTAACAATCTCTTTCAAGAGTTTTCTAAAGAACATAGTAGGTAAATGTGTCTAAAGAAAATAAACAGATGGAAATACAACGTTTCGTTTCCCAAAAGTCCAAAGCTCCATTGTGAAGCATAAGTGTCCGTAGACTGGGACCATACACAAAAGAAACTGCGCTTCCAGTGTAATATTTTATTTTGCTGTTTAAGTTTTAATGCCTCATTATGAACAAGTTGAATAAGTCGCTACAACAGAATACGACCAGGAGCTTTTTTTCAAGTTTTCGTATGAATTAATGTTTATAGCATTATAAAAAGGTTTTAACAAGCTGAAGGTCACCTGAGTTGCCTTAAACTTTTCACATTAAAACTGTACCAGGATTTTTTGAACAAAATAATTTTACCGTTAAAATTGATAATTGAGTATCATAATACTATTTTTAATCATCTGATTCATGACCTATTAGTGTATTGTGTGCATTAACTTTTGAAGTACTAGAATCACATACTATATTCTATTTCATGTTGATTGGTTCGCCTACGTCATATACGCATCAGATATACTTATTCCTCTCCGAAGACTGTCTAGTCTTATACATAATTATAAAGGAGAATACGATTAGGCTATAATAATCCAACTGATTAATCTGAAATATGCCTACAAAATCAAAATATTTATCCTTCTGTATGGTTAAATGTGTCTTTCCGAGAATGAAGGGTTCATGAATTAATCCACCGTATTAACCAAGTTCGGGTTAATTAAATTCATAGGCTTTACAGAGTATTATAAAGACCTCACGTTCTTTTCCTTCGTCTTTGTAGTAGGTGTTATTTAATTTTAAACATGCAAAAAAAATTACATGTCAAAAAAGGAAAATCTAAACAATTACCCAACGCTGCGTGTTATCTCACGACCAATTGAATATGACGCAAAACATAAAGCAAACCATTACAGTTATGCCAATATACGTTTCATCACCATTTTTGATTACGCGTCAAAATACATACGATCATAAAAAAAATGGAAGCACGGAAATTTCAATTGAGAGCGTCGACGTGTCACTCGTTATTGTATTGTGTTAAAAACGTTTGGGTGAAATGAAAGCCACCGTTTCCCAGTGGTTTTGCACTTCGTCAGTTTTTATGCCGCACGAGATATTTCATTATGAAAACAAAGCGAAAATTGAAATGGATTTTTCTTTTATGGTTGAATATGACTGGTGTTACCAATTTATTATATTATGGATTATATTTGTTAGTTACGAGTAGATAAACGGGTCCCATGAAATCGGGTGAACAATTTATTGATGGTTAACGATTTATCAAAGTCAACAAACAAGGGAGACAGGAGTTATTGTTAGCTTGTACAGTTCAATAAGCATAGCTTGGCTAAATTATGTTTTGAAATTTATTACCTATTAATAATAATAAATAATAGCAATATTTAGAAGTAGATTTGAATTGAGAAATTAGTTTTGAGTTCTGAAAACTCATATATGATATAATAATAAGTGCAGCACTAGTATTAACAAATGTATGGTTATAATATATATTTATTAGATGAAATAAATTATAGCACTTAGTATAATGTTATGTGAGCATATTGACCTATAAATGTTCTGGAGTTTCCAGATTTAGTTGTCTAGAATTGGGTGCATGCAGAATGCGGCCGGCTATTCGGTAGTCAATGTGACCGCGAGCAGAATTTACTTCAACGAGGAAGCCTGCTTCGACGAGTTTTTGCTGAAACTTGGGTGGCACACCGCAATGGCGCTGTCGAAAATTTGCCTTTAAAATATTAGTGCAGTTTCTTGTTTCTACAAGTATATATTAACAGCTGGAGCGTAATTCACCTCTGTTTATTTATAACATCCTTTTACTTCTCGTAATAAACAGTATTATAAGTTTCGAATCAATAAGTAAAATCACGAGGTCAGTGAGTTATAGTTTAAAAGTGAGAGAATCGTGTTTGAAGAATGAAGACATTCCACTTTTATTCGTGTATAGAATTTAATATGAATACCAGGAACTTTTTATACTTAGATTGTAAGAGTAGGTACTTTTGAAAAGTCAGCTGACACACAAAGGGGCGGCCGACAATTCGCTTTCCAAATACTATAAGAATTTTTCTTTTCAATTATTCAATAAGACGGGAATACTTTTAAACGACTCCATTTTCGTTCTTTATAAAAACGGCTTTGAATTCAACAAATATACCACCAACCACCAACGTATAAAAGTATAATTTTATTATGGTCAAAATAAAGGAGAAAATAAGGTGTGGAATACCTGATATAGGTAATCCAAGATAATTATATGTACAAGTATACAATCATATAAAATATAACAAGTACATTTTTTAAAGAAAATCTGAAATTACTTTTAAAAATTTTACAGACGTGTTGCGACCCCTTGAACTAAGTCTAGATGAAGATGAAAATATATGATATTAACGTAATCCTGGAAAGCACGTTTAACAACGTGATGTATATTTCTTATATGCTTTGGCAAATTCTTTCTAGCAGTACCCATATTTCACGTCTTGGCCAATTTTTCAGTGCAATTTGTCAGAAGCTAAGGATCCGGAAAGAGTATCATGATACGTAGGTACTTTAACAAATTGGTCGATTCGTGGTCGTTCAGATTATAGATCTGATCTCTGATGAAGAATACTTGACAAACAGTTTATAAGTGGGGAATATTAATTAAAATCAAGGTTTTTTATTCTGACCCAGAAGTAGACAGCTTTTGAATTGATGTAGCGTTCAATAATTCCATATGGCTTGAAATGGCAAACAGGTAGGTAACAAAGACAAGAGGCATAATGCGTGCTCTATCTGTCTATCTACGCCTGAGTGATGAGACGGCTTCAATATAGACCATCAGATATTCCGCTTCAGGTTTCATCTCCATGAAGTACACGGCTCTTACACGTGGCTGATTTATTTCTGGCTCGGTTAATTAATCCGTAACATATTAATAGAAAAATATATACAGATCTTACAAAAACGATTATGTTTAATCCTTCAAGCGCCACTGAACTGTAAAAAATAAACAATGCTTATTAATAAAGATAATGCTTTATAGTGACCGAAACATTTTAAAAATACCTTGGGTCATTTGTTAAACGGAAAAACCAATGTTAATAAATAAAAATAACCAAAGCTGAATTTTTACAGTATTTATTCAAGATGAATGTCCGCTGTCTATTTTTTAATAAAAACGTTTGTGAGTATATTTTAATTTATTATGACAATATTTATTGAGATGAATATTTTATATACGAATATGTAGTATCACAGTTATAAATCGATTGAGCATTTTGTAGAAATAATATGTCACATTCAATCATTTTATTCGAGAGGTATGAAAAAATAAAGCCACTATGGACACGTTACCTGTCATCGCATTAGCAGATGACAATATGGCCATTCACGTGACGATACAATGTGATGAGCACGTGTAGACCTGTCCTCTTCAGGTATTGTACTAGTGATCACAATAAGGTATTAAAGGGGAGCTTTACAAAGCAAAATGGGAAACGTTATGTAGGAAAAGAAACTGTAAATCCAAATGAATCCGGATTCTATTTCCGAATATTTATGTAATAAATAACACTTAAAACGTCATATACACGTGTTTGATATTCAAACAATTTTCAGAATATAACGAATACCGATATTACGAATTAAAATATAAACATATCGCATACCTAGCTATTTTCAACTGTTTGAATCATTTGAAGTATAATATGTGTACGGTATGTGCTATATTCCTTTAATTGTTACTGTTATTATTCGAATATGTATGTTATAGGTTAATTAATAGGTTGCTAGTTAAGTAACTTCATAAAATAATTGTTTATTTGGGACGTCTCATAACTACATATACGAGTATAATGCTATTAAAGATAAAATTGACCTTAATCATACCTTTTGTACGAGAAGTTACAATTCCTTCGATAACAATAACTTGTTTGATGAAGCTTTGAACTTTTGGCTTATGAATAAAATGGAGTAACTTAATTGGGTATTATTAAGAAAGTTTCTATAGAAGTATCGACTAAACGTAGCTTAAATGTTAAAAGAAGAAAAGACTTGTATTCTTCTGGTAAACGGTAATATGACTCTAAAAAACGCAGTGCGACATCGGGACCCGCTTCTTAATACAATTGTCGACGGCCTTTACTCAAAAAGGTGCACGTCTGGGCGTGACTTGAATGGTTGAAAGTTTTATGTTTCTCTTGCAACAATCACACTGCCACCTATTCTGCAATCGGCTTACGAAATTCAAAATGGTTGTTTTGGTTATGCTTTGCGTACTGGTTATTCTCTATTTTTTCTATTTGTTATATGAAGTCTGTTAAAAATAGGCGAGAATTCAGTCACAATATCTCCTGAAGGAATATGATAACGTAGTCTTGCTTATTCACTATACGCTGAAAAGTTGTAGCTTTGGATTTATTGACCATTTAACTCATGTTTTTGCTTTATAGATTGTCAAATGTTAAACTTCAAAACTTAAAAACAAATGATAGGCAATTTATTTTAGAATTGTGGCAAAACACATTTTGAATTAGTGTCCAAATTTGGTGTTGTAATTTCCCTAAAGTACTCCTGTACTTACAATATCTTAAAGAAATAGTTATTGACCATGGGGAAATATGATTCACCCTTGAATAATTTTGCGGAAGACTTCTGAGCTTTGAAGTACAAATGTTCACAAATTTACTCACCTACCCTACAATTTCTTCACCAACTACAATTAATTCAAAAATTCGTTTTTCGGGTAGAAAATTTAAGGAACAAAGTTATAAGCGAGATAAGTTAAAGTTACCTATAAGAATTGCGTGATATTATTCTCATCACGTTTAACTGCCGCAGTACGACTAAACTGTAATTCTACTATCAGATAAATTTGCCGCAGGTTCTGGTTTTGGCAGCGGTCCTGTTTCAGCTGTCATTTCTTGGAGAAAAAGAGTTGGCAACTCTTATTATAGTCCGCATCGGACTCTTGATACAGGCGCCTGAATTCGTATTTATGACGTGGAGATATGTATATACTAAAACATTTGCAATTTCCTGATGCTTTCTTGTGACGTAAACATCTTCTGTTCATAAAAGCATAATATATCTTAAGATAACACTGACTTATATTGTGAACGACTTTTTATAGTTTACTTTAAAATATCTGAGAATTCGGTTAATAAGTCGTTACTTACGTTACTTAAATGATAATTTACTTGCATAACGAACAAACCTTATGACTTTTAATGACAGTCAAATCTTCATAAAAAGTGTTTTAAATTCACAATTACGTTTCGTCAATGATAATTAATAAAATCCTAACGAAATCATTGTTACTTGATAGCAAATTAATGGCAGTATATACTTGATGTGCAACATATATTGTAATTAAGCGATACCTAATGAAATTGCTTTCAGCTGCTATGAAGGTTCATCGAAATTGAATATTATCATAAATCTGTTAAGAGATAGCACAATGTAATACCTACACGCAATAATTTTCATGAATTGAGTTAAAAAATATACTATATATAGTTTTAGAAAAGTTAATTTCTATCTTAAAATTCAGATCAGTGCAGCTGATAGAAAACTGTGTTCACAATACGCCCTCAGACGCATAACCATCGCATCTAGCGCTCAACGGCACACTGGATTATTGTAATCCTGTTTGATGGGTGTGGAAATCAGACACACATTTGCTACAAGATGTTGAAAGCCTGTGATTAATTTATGTAGCCTTGGGTGGCTTGCGTGCATTGTTACAAAATAATACGAATTCACTTTATTCTTTTTAATCATGTCCATCATACCTGGTACTTAAAATTATCTGTATCCTTACAGAGTGGATGAGGTTATTATCTATACTTCTATATTAATAATATAATGCTCAAGAGTTTGTTTGATTGTTTGAACGCGCTAATGTCAGGAAATATTGGTCCGATTTGAAAAATTCTT
>DWEL01000141.1:0-11444 GCA_018245955.1 Myscelus nobilis
TACAAATGTCCATGGGCGGCAGTAGCCACTTACCATCAGGTGGACTGCATGCTCGTCTTCTAGTTCCATATTATAAAGAAAAAAATAAAGACCTTATGAATACCATCGTCTGACCTGTTTTTAGTAGTAATACCTACCTATGGGCTTTTAAATAAGCTAGAACGCACTCTATAGTATGGCATCTTGTGTAAATTTATGGCCAGCACTTCAGTCTCCTCTTATAATGAGAAGATTTAAGGCCATATTCTACCACGCTGGCCAAGTTGGCCAGGTCAGTCAAGTTTGGCAGACTTCACACACGTGAAAGAGCATTATAGAGAATTTGATGGAGTGCAGGTTTCACCACCGTGTTTTCTGTGTATGGCGTATGATATTGCATTTTAATATATAAAACACTTAATTACGCTAAATTAGAAATGCTTACCGGGGTTTGAACCCAGACTCGCCGGAGTGGAGGACTGAAAATCAATCTACTCGACTAACTCTGCTCCATCGATCTGCAACGTGTAAGTTTGTGTCGAGGCGTATTGAGTATAAACGAGCTTAATGTGTATACGTATAAATACCAAAGGATTACTGATATCACCCCATGATATCCTGCTGTGGGAGATTGAAATATTGGCTATCATCGGGCCCGTCGCTCGTGACGTTGATTTATTATGCAAAATAAAGGTTTCTGCACGTCGCGCGGCGGACACCGGTGGACGAGCGGATTTACGGCGTGTCAACATTTGCCACAAAAATATAAAACGTAGCAAAGGCTTAAAAGCTGTTATGAGTATCTAGTCATATTTACAACGTATGAGAAAATACCGCGACGAATGTGTAAATATGAAGATCTGTATAAAACATTACGAAGAACTTTCAGGCATACAAGTTTTCCTGTGAATTAGTTTAAATGTATAAAAAAAATGCGTGATCAATACTTAATGGTTTCATCGTAAGAAGCCAAAAATTAATGGTTTCATCGTGAGAAGCCAAAATTAACAGTTCGTATTTCGTTAATATTACAAATTTCAACATGAGATTTTAATTTAGCTAATTAATGGAACGTGTAGGGAGGGAAGGTATACATTATACCGATGTAAAGCCCCCGGGACCTTTATCCAGGGCCTTTGAAAAATTGCACTAGACTTCGTGCCAATAATATGCCACTAATGCGGTATAAAAATATCATTAGTTGTATCAGTAGTAACAAATTTTGCATTAGGATTTTTATGTTGCATACCGCAAATAGTTATGCTGCAACCGAACCTGTGTCTTTACAACTAACGATATCTGTTATATATGCAATATGTTTGTTACATATTATATAAACATTCATTGTTAGCTTCGATAGGTTGAGCTATGCGATGATCGAACAGTCAGAATATCTTTTTACAGGTGTAGGTATGGATTGTCATACAACATTGTTATTAATAAAAATAATAATAAGATCTTACGACTCTCTAAGTATTGAATATAAACAAGATTGTCAATTGACTCAATTGTACACCGAAAATGAGACAGCTGCCTGAACATGTCAATTTGCTGATGTTACATTCGTAGTCGGCGGGACTTATGGCTACAGTTTAGGCTACAGTAAATAAACAACGTTCTAATCAGATCTTACAATATTGTTCCTATTAAAAACAATATTGCCAAGTTACAAAAGCCGTTTGCCCACTTCGTGTGGCGTAAAATAAAACCGTTATTAAGTAAATAAAAGTTAAGTGAAATCGTATATCTTGAATCGAAAGGAACATTTCAAAAGAGATTTATAGAAATTTATTATTATACATAACGTTTTAGTCAAATGCTTTGAAATATACTTCAAAGAGTTTTTTATTAATTGTATCGAAGCATTGATATAATATGTAATTACTCGTATTAGGCGTCAGACATCGTAAAACAAATGCAATAACTGGATTTTCTTGTGATAAATGTGAATGGTTGCCAAAATCCAAATTTTCCATTTCTAGTCATGTTTTGTTTGCCTCAACAAAATCGGTCATCGATCGTAACATGAAATATGCGGACAGGGCGCTGGGCATGTCAATTTGTCCGCGTCATTCTCCGGCCCGATGATATTGACGTCGGCTTGTGACAGCACACAAACACAATTACACAAACGACACGCACATGTTCCAGTAGGCGTCCACTACCTATCCATTTAGTACAGATTTTTTGTATTCAACTTGTTTGGATACAATTTCCATAGTCGAAACCACCTGAAATATTATTAATAATGTGAATATTTTTTGCCAGAGAGATATTTTTAGTTAGACACAGATCTGTTAGTACTAACAAATATTATGTTGGAAGGCTTAAAGGGGGCTTCCCACGGTGAGTGATTGCGCGGATTATTTAAACACGACTAAGCATGCGACACACATTGTTCCAAAGCTCTTCCAACTCTAAGAAAATTGGCCAGCATCTTTGAAGCTACTGCCTCGTTGCGGATCACACTACGCTCGCTTACATGGTGGTGGCATAGCTGTATGCATCCTTCCGAAATAGCACACGCCATGGGACGCTACCTTTATATCTGAGCGTGCGTGACCGTCAAGCGCATACTTCGTATTTCTTTCCTTCGACATTGGTTCTATCCTCAACTTTCCGTAATGTAGGTACATGAATATTCTTATCCACATAAAACTGTAAAACCTTTTTCTTCATAGTCATAAATTTTCACGGTTATATCCAAAAGCAATCCGACGGAAGCTTTAAATATAAAACACCATATCTCAGGTATGTAAAATTTATAGCAGAGTCGTTGAAGACAGGCGAAGTTATTCTTTTCTTCGGAGTTATTAAAACTTTAGGGCCACGGGAAAAATGTTAACGTTGTCAAATACATATTATAAGCTTTGCTTTTATTTATTAGAAAGTTTTAACGACATTCGTCCCTACAAAAATGTTATCATGATAAACATTGGAAGCTAATTATTTTCCCAGTTTGAGAACAAATATTTTCCACTCGGTTTCGTTGGTTCATTTCAGAGAAATACATAAAGATTGGGGACCACAAAATGGGGAAAGATTTGGGTATAAATTTCAGAATTTGTGGAGTACTTAACAAAACCTTGGCATTAATTAAGTAATATAATGTGTTCATTTAATTTTATTAGTCTGAACAACCATATCTTCGGTCGGCAGAGGCTTTATAATTCGTGCGCATGTAAATTTACGTTCTGACTAATTTCCCAGTTTAGAATATTTCCATTATATACTTACTTAATCATTGTGAAAATGAAAATAATAAAATCTGTTATAATATTACAGATACTGTGCGAATGACGGTATTCATTTAGTATAGTAACAGTTACTCCGAATATCCCTTAATAACAATAATCAGCTGTTATCCCTCTAATTAATGACTAACTTGTTAACCCAATTAGTGATCGTGGCTTCTAAAAGGGAAATCATGCGTTCGATACCCAGAGAAATTATTATTAAATAAAATATTTATTAATGTGAACATATTCCTCTAATATTATGTTTTTTCGTCTGTTTGAACGCGGGTCAGAATTGTCCGGTTTTTGGATCCCGGCGGAATATGGAGACAAAAAACCAATATTCCTGTACATGCATAGCAGTTTCTTTACTTACATAGTATTTTCAAAAGCGAATAACCTTCGGAAGCAATCGCTTGACTCTACCGGAGTTCACCCTAATCTTGTCTACTTTTTTCTTCTGTAAGTAAAGTTGCCAAATTGGCACATTATAGAGTATATTGCGGGCTATTCTAGGAGACGAAAATAAGCACTAGTGGCAATGAGACAAGCTATACCTAACGTAAAACTTTAACGTTACTTTAACGATGGATGTCTTCTGGCTTAGATGGTTTTATTGTTACGGGAATCTACAAAAAAATTTCTTAGCCAGCTATATATTCCTCTTTACTAGATCATGATCCAAGTGGTTCTTTCCGTCCCTAAAAAGACTTTCTTAAGGTTCCCTTTCCTTAACCCCTCGATCTATGCACTGCTTAACGTACTCTCTGGAAATAATTGTACTGTTGGAATAAAACACGCACTAGACTGAATTTTATGAGGCATAGAGAGACATTTAGTGTCATTAGCGACAAGCCCGCGGCTGGTAAGAGCCCTCAATTTACGGTCCGGCCGTAATGCTCGACCCGCTGCATTAAGCAACGTCGTAACTAAGGTCGGCCGGTAAAAAGGTTTCTTTACTTCCTTATACGTGATACTACACATTTTAAAAGTCTGATAATTTAAAATCATGAGAGCTGCCAGCCACAAACCATATGTAATAAAAATTCGCCTAAGATGTATAAATCGTTAGGCTTATTGCAGTAATCATAAATTACTCCAAATCTTTTCAATTGCAGTGATCATGGGACTCAACTTCTAACTGGTGTTTCAAAATAAAGCCTTCTAGCGAACTTAGTCTTACACCTCACTTTCGTGGTCGTAACACAATGCAACGCAAGTCTATTATGTAACTTGAACTTGAAAGATGTGATATCTAATAAAATATCCAGTGGTCGTTGGTCTGTGCCAATAATAAGGCAAGATCTAAAACCTACTATTTTGTGGTTCTGGAGTACAGAGCAAGTTTGTAGACAACATCGACTTATCAAAATGCCACATCGAATTATCGGAAATTTCAAAGCCGCTTTACGGCCGCTGTTATCTAATTATAACTCCAAAGGACGAGACGCGCTCAAAACGATATCGTTTCCGATTCATAAGCGCCATTGAGCTCCAAGTCACTTTGCTTATTCAATTGCACAATGGAGTTGAATGAGAAAAACACGCCGTTACAACTAAAGTTAATAAGACGTGCAAGGATGGGATTGAAGGAGATTGCTTATTTACTGATTATACCAACACTTTTATGTTTAAGGTGCACTATTTCAACAGTACTATATTCTTAAATGGTTTGTAGTAACGAGGATTTGTGTTTCCTATAAGAGATAATTAACTATGATGTATAGTTTGTTTCTCTTAATCACTTGGTCTCTATTTGTGACACTTTGAGAAGACATTGTCTTGGTAAATAAAGCTTTTCTATAAAAACTCTCTATTAGCAGTTCCTTACCTTTCTTTTTTAAAATAAATATCTCCTAATGGCTAATAGACGAGCTTTCTACGGGAGAAGAATAATAATTTCAGCTCAATTTTATGATCAAAAAATAGGTTTTTTTTTTGCTGCAGATTTAAACCATACTATATATATAAATTTACGGCTTATTTCTAACCAACAATTCTTTTATTCTCAGACAATAGGTTTATTCTAATAACAACAGAAAGATTTCACAATAGATCTACCAGAATGTTACACACTTGATTAAATATTCCATGAACGCACGTTAAATATAGGTATAATTTACTTGTTTATGCATTATTTATTTTTCGAAATAGGATTACTTCATACCAAATACCACGTTCTATCAGTCCAAGCCTAGTTTAGTATCACTCAAAATATTTTGAATTTATCCTCCTATTTTTTTTTTATTTAATTACGGTCTTTTATTAGATGCACTTAGCTGTAAAATAAATCGGATAAAAAAATCAAAAGCTTCATCCCCTTTCTACCGAGCGGTGCGATCCTATCTATGTGGTAACGCAATTAAGTACACTGGCACATGCAACGTGAATATTAGGTTAATTATTCCTCAGACGGATAAAATGTAATGTGTTCGAAATTAGTCCTTAAGAATAGCAACGTGTCTATATTTCTCTAATGTCCATGAACTATATATATGTACATCGTGATACCATTAAGCCTGCGTTATTGTTATGTAAGCTAAAAGCGGAAGATATGAGAAAACATGGATTCAGAAGGTCTAGGAGTGGGTAGTCACAAAGTCTAGGAGTCTAGGAGTGGTGATCATTAATTTCTTATGGATGGATGGTACAAAGCAAGACACATACACCAATTTAAGTAAGTTGTAATTTTATTAAATTAATCCTACAATCCACAGTCTTAAGAAATATACATAATACATTCTATAGCGACACATGCCGCTCTCTAAGGGATTTACATTTTCATTACAAAACAGCATAATGATGCTATAACAACTTTGTCTTTATCGCTTTGAAAATATTTAATATTTTGTACAGGCGCCGGCTGTGTGGAATTTCAGTTGCTTAATGAGGTACACCAAACACAATGACCGCACTAATTGCTGATTTTAAAATCGTATTTATTCTATATTTTTATTATTTCACGGTTCCAGATGGGAAAGCTATTATTTAAATTAAATTGGACAGTTACCAATAAGTTAATGATACATGAGTGAAAAACAATTTGAAAATAAATGTAACAGTTAGTTAATTGTCGTCTTGTATCTAAAACACTTCCATTTTTAACAAAGTCCAGTAAAGTGTCATTGAATAATCAGAAAACAATTGTTTAAGAATAAGATTCAGATGATTTATCAAGTGTAAGGTGGTAGAATATCCGCCGCATATAGATGGGTCTAAATATTACTCGATAAATAGGACTTCTTTTGTTTTTATTAATCTTATTACCCTCATTTATGCTCTAGAGATGTCTGTGAATTAGATAATTAATCTTTAAGGCTGTACGTTTTAATGAAGTTACGCCGTAACGCGATTTTCGTTAAAAAAGATGTTTTCTTTGAAAATTGTGTTATACATCGTCTACTTCGTCCAGAAGAACCTTCGCATCATAATGAGGGTGGAACCTTGACGACGAAATAATTCCATTACCGTTAGTCGTGTAATCGAATTTTAACCTTATTAACAAGTGATAATGACAACTTGAACTGGACTTCACAATGAAAATGTCACTGTAGACGATTTACATAATCGCATGTTATTTCTAGATGGTATTCAAGTCAGACAAAAGGCATTTAAGTGAATGGCTGCTTTCTTTTTGTTACAAAAGAAAAATAATTAAAATAAACGGTAATCAGGAAGGATAATAATGTGTTTACTTTAAATGTAAAATAGATTACATTTGAATTCAAAGGAGGAAAGCAATTTTTAACGTTAGAATTATGATAGAATTTTTGAAAAATTACTTACATGAATACACTTAATACGTGACCTACTTAACCTAACCATACCTAAACGTTTTAACAAGGCCTTTTAACGAATCAATTATTAAGTTACAGAAGAGAGTGGACCTGTTTTTAAGCGGAGGCAACAAAGTTATAATCTTAAATCTTTTGAGTAAATAAAACTTTTCTTATCTTACAATGCTTTTAAGAGTTATCAAAAGTTTCTACATAACGGGAAAACAAACGTTCCAAATTAGGTAGTATTCTACTCTCGTTTCTAAGTATTAACGGGAGCGAAATTAAAATCAACGGCAGTAGTAATAAACGTTTGGTAAAATAAATTTATGTATTTCTTTAAATAATTAGATAGAAGGGGAATGAGGATGGAAACTTCAAGTAACATAGTAAATTATCTATATGAGTAACACATAGTCTATATGAGTAACATTTCAAATTAACTTCACCACCGCAAATACATATATTCTAAAAATTGGCGACGGCAATTGAGGTATTTTTATCTATTTACACGATCAAAGTATTTACGAGGGAAGCGGAAGATTTAGTCACGAGGAAATACCGAGAATTCTTACTACAAATATGTTGTCGCCTCCGCGTACAGACTCCAATATCAGCTTCAGTAACAGAGTAATACAAACTTAAAATGATAAAAGTACTATTTTTTATATCTGTGTTGACGTCTTTTAAATTTACGGTTTCTTTACTGTTTTATGGTCGTCTCACATTCATCCGCCTATCAATTTTCATGCGAATGGCGTAAAATATAAAAATATAAAGAAAAGACATGGAAGTCAAAAATTCTTAAACTCTATAGGTACTGCAACGCAATTTATGTGTCTGTTTACAATAATTCTGCCTTTCGTAATTTAGGACCCAAGATACATAATATTATTAACTGTTACTCAATAGTTGCGTGTAGAAGTTTTAATACCTATGTATGTAAAAAAAACAGCTTCAAATCTACTGCGGAGATTTCAAGTGATCGTATAAACCCTCCTAAAAGTCTTTTCATATCTGTTAACAGAAACTTAAGTTAGCTATTCTAAAGTTTTCCACTTAACTAAAATTTATAGTCCATATTATAGCGTAATAAAGGAGAGGAAATTGGCACACAGCGAATAATGTCAGTCGGCTTACCTAGCGTTTTTTGTTTCAAATGTTATATACGTTTTATTTTGATAGACGTATCGGATATGCTCAATTTATTTTGTTCACCTTTCTTATGAATAAAGTAAACTAAGGAAAGTTTTTTTAACCGTTTATGATTTCCTTTTATATAACGACGAGTAAATGTTATTCTAACGATATAGCGATATTTTTGCATCGTTCGTCCCACTGTCTGAACATTACAGTTTTTCTAGCTGTTCGGTGTTATTATTTTCTTTATTCCAAGCGACAACAAGTCAATTACGTGTAGGAACGTTTGTGGCAAGGCATAAGTCGACGAGCGTGTCAATATTAGTATCCGCGACACACAGGGCGTGGGTTGACAAACATCTACCCAGGACTCTTATGACAGTTATGTGAATTTATCGTTTTGTATTTAATACAGGCTGTTATTGCTATTTCTATACAATGGTTTGGTTTAAGATGATTATTTTTTGTAATATTTGCTTGCTACATAACATCTAGGTGACGCAGGTCAAATAAACCCGTACCGTTGGTCGTATGCATTTAACCCAAACCCTTATAAGAAATACATAATTTTATATTGTGATTATTTTCCATTGCGCTAAACTTATTCTTTTTTAAAAAATGTATTCCAGGCCGTTGTAAATCTTCTCAGTAATCACGCTTGCGTTAACAATTTCTTTAAAAATGAACACTGCTCCAAGTGTTGAATTGAACCCGTATTTTGTGATACACGATATTTTGCTTATTTTCATCTTCTACCTAACCGTGACTAATGTTTGAGTCGGCCTAAGTTTGATATTACAAAGTAGTAAAAGAGATATTTATGACAAGTAGTTTTATTTGGTCAGACCCACAAGCGGGTATAGTGATATACAGTGTTTTTGCGAATTTGTTGCGGTTTTAGTCAATATATAAGAAATTTTAACGCACTCGAATCCCTCGGAACGTAATAGGGTGCATGTTAGGAAGGTCCTAGCATCTTGTAACACGACATATTCCTTTCTTGCTTTTTGCCCTACAGGCAAATTCCGTGATTGTGGCCCGCAATGTTGAATATCCAACAGGGATCCAAAGTTTTAAGATTTATTTGTTTTATTCTAACACGACATCATTATTTCGTAGCCTGAATATATTTTTCAGTTATATTGTAAACCGCACAGAAGAGTTTCAACAGATAACTCAACAATATAGTTCACCATCTGCGTACAACTCAATTTACTCGTCAATTCTTATTGAAGAGGTTTTTGATAATTGTTCTGCCTGTTCGATTTGTGAAATATCCATTGGTTTTGTATTGAACGATATCGGACAATAGTCAGTTTCATAACTGATAAATGAAAATGTTTTCTTAGTCGAGTAGGCACCGTGTCTAGCAACACGCCGTAGTAATTTTCCGTCCCATAACTTGTATAATGGAACATGAAGCATAGTCGGCTTGTGTCAATATTTGTGCCGGGACTCCCGGTGCAGGGCGGCGGCGCTCGGCAAACATCCGCCTGCCTCCTAACACTTCTTAGGTCAAACGTGTTTTGTGCAACGGGCAATTAAGTAATAACTATTTTTTGTTTATTTCTCTCTATTTTAACTTCAATTTGGTTTTGAACTATTGACTGGTTTATATAGGTGATATTGATTTATTGATATGTGGAGTATTGTAGTAGAATCATTCACTTGCGTCGAAACGACGTGATTGTAAAAATATCTCTCCATAGTACATCTATTTGGAGCACTTTATTAAAATCTGTAACAATCTGTATAAAAATTTCTTAAGTATTTCGAGGTTATGCTAGGTTTTTTTTTATAAAATAATTTTAACTTTTCAATTATAAATTTTGATTACTACTTGACTTTGAGTCATCTCGTAGCTCCAAACACTTTTAGTCATATTACTCGTACAATCTAAGCATTCAAATCCTTTTGGATCAATTCCTGAGCCCGCACTGCTTTCCTGAGGTCACGTGATAAGTTAATCTAATACTCGCCTGACCTAGAATAAATAAGCCTCGCTAAATCGTCAATGTATGTAGAGTTCGGGGGTGCCGCTGTGTGACCTGAAATCCTAAAATGCCACGTTAGATTTATTAGTTAATTTCTCAGATGCCTACGGACCTATACATAACATGAATGAATTACAACCATTTGTTTGGTGATTGAATTTGTTATGAATTATGCTATCACTTATAAATTTATAACTCAGGGACGATGGCTACTTACCTTTATAGCACCTGGTAATATAGCATTAATGTCTGCAAGTCTGATCACAAACCGGATAAAGGCTATATTAAGACCTGCCTATTTGATACTTTGTTCTATCTGAGAATTGAATCCATTCCTTGGCTAAGCGACTGCTGACTGACTAGATTCCTTGAGCCATGGAGCACCCAGGAAAGTATGTGTACATTTCGAAAACGTAAATAATAACAATCTGTACCGGATTATTGAAACGTTTAAAAAGAAATGGTTTTAGCATAGCTTCCAAAAATAATATTTTCTAGAACTAAATGTGTAGCTATGTAACTTACGTTTGGTTATTTCTATTTAAGCTGTAATCACTGTAATTTAGGTATAACATGGAATTTCATTAGTAAGAAACTCCGTTTATAAATTTATGTTTTAAGAGCAAAGTTATTTAGGTACTTATTAAACGTCTCATTAAACAAATAACAGTATTTATGACAGTTTTCTTTTGAGGAATACATACATATACATATTATACTAGCTTACCGTCTGCGACTCCCGCTTGTATCAATTTCGCGTCAAATCATTAATATCGTATTTTGAAAATTTCATTTCGTTCCATTCGATTGGATGGGTCCATTGCGATCGAAAAATAAATTAAAATGTTATATCGAACAATTTCCGCTACATTTCGAAAAATACCAACATGTGAACTAAGTTATTATTCGTAGTAATCTACGTAGTTGCTTTATGATATCACAAACAATTTTGCCCTCGGCTACTATAAAAATGTTAATCAGCAAGAAGTTTTACAAGGTTTTATTAACAACCTACTGTAAAGCTGACTTAAATTAGGCAATGAAATGCCCATGTTTTAAACTTTATTCTGATATGTGATTCTTCTGATAGCGATTATTCTGATAGCGATTCTTTGGTTTTCTTCCAGGGATTCCTGGTCGCAGTGACATTTTCTCTTGTGAGGGTAGTTAACGGCTAACGGAACTCCACCGCAGAAGTCATTTGCGTAGAAACAAGATCATGGCCAAATTAAGTGTAAGTATCTTATTATATATTGAAAACGTATGAGAAATTCAACATTTATTCTCTGCATTTTAGTTCATTCTAATAAAAGCTTGTC
>DWEL01000142.1:0-11411 GCA_018245955.1 Myscelus nobilis
GTGTGTGTGTGTGTGTGTGTGTGTGTGTGTGTGTGTGTGTGTGTGTGTGTGTGTGTGTGTGTGTGTGTGTGTGTTTGGTGTAGTTACGTGATTGCGTTGATTATAGTACAGGATTCAGTAATGAGTCCTTGTAACCAGAATTTCTTTTGACTCGTGATCTTAATGGTAATAACCCCTGCATCGATGTGGTACGAGTTTGATGATGTAAAGTTAAAAAGAACCTGTTACCTATTAAAGAGGTTCCAACTGTGATTTGCTCGGTCGCCTGAATGGCCATGGAATAGACGGGTCTACAGAATGTAATAACATTGTCTTCATATGGCTTCTGCTTGAAAGCACTGATAATGAGTTCCAAAGTACAGACATCCGTTTTGATCTCCTTGCTCATAGCCTCTACATCGACATCTGCCACGTGTCTCTCAACTGTCTCAGGGAAATAGGGTTTTGTTAGGTTCTTTATGTCCACTCCAATCTTCTTTGCAAATCTGGAAATTATAGACCATAATAAAAGTTCATTCGTAGCAAAAACTCCGCTAGTTCTTTGAGACAATGTAATAAGGTTTAGAATATCAAAAAGCTAACCATCAAGCACTTGTAAAAGAATTAAAGTTTTCCTTGTTACTACTTGTTGTATTAGGTTCTTTAAGTTTCAATAATTATATTGTAAATATGCTTGCATTTGATAGGCTTATGTGTCTTCTATTTTAGAAAAACTCATCGGAACAAATCTATTTCTTAGGATTATTTTATTAAAAGTAGCAAAATAGTAAGTACTCACAGTTTTGCTACATTGTAGCTCTCAGGGTGAATAATAGTGGTGTCGAGAGGCTCCGTGCCTCCCAACACTTTCAAGAAACCTGCACACTGCTGGTAGGTAACCTTTCCGATGCTAGGCACTTTTAATATGTCTGCCCTGCTCACGAATCGCTCGTTCTTTTGGCGATAGGCGATAATTTTTTTTGCACGTCCATCGTTCAATCCGGATATTCGCCTGGAGAAGAATAAAGAATTTGAAATTGTGGTTGTAAAATTAATTCTATACAGTACATACATATTGTATTTAGAAATGTTGTTAAGCAGTTTATCAGCTGTCTGGCTAGAACGATATAGTGGATGAAAACACAGAAAAAACATGGCTGAGTGTGAAATTGTCCTGTTGTATTATTAATATTTGATGCCTCTTAATTACAGAGAGTGAAATAGTGTGGTTTTGTGTAACATACGCATACTTCAAATCACAGTCAAGAAGCTGTTTGGGCTCGCTTACCTCAACATAGCTTGGGAAGCAGTATTAATGTCAACACCCACAAGGCTCACGACTTTTTCTACTGCATTATCCAAGGCACTCTCTAACATTTTCGGAGGGATATCATGTTGATACAGCCCCACGCCCAAATTCTTCGGTTCCACCTGTAAACAAAACGATAATTAAGAAATGGCAGTTTTCAAATATGTATATAACAGATTTATATAAAATAAAATATTTATTTTCCTTTTTTTTTACTTTTCCTATGTTTAACCCTGTATGATATTCGATTTTTTCCAATAAATAAAAGCATTATTACTCCACTTACTTTTATTAACTCAGCCAAGGGATCTAATACACGTCGTGCGATAGAAAGCGCTGATATCAAATTCGGATCCAGATTTGCATGTTCCTGCAAATAAATCACTAAGTGCTTGTAAGGGGTTAATGATCAACTCCAAAACATGCATAATATTTTGGTTTCGTTATAGTATATATTTTGATTTTGATTATAGTAGCAGTGTTAGACAAGTGGTTTATCATTCAGCTTCCTACTCAGGGGTTTGGGTTCGAATCTTTTGCACCTGTGACTCATTACGTGCATTTTATAACATTAAAATTTAAATATATCGCTATAACGGTGAAGGAAACTATCGGTAAGGGAACCTGTATATTTAGAGCATGTTATAATATGTATAATGTTTCTGAGTCGTCTAATAATACCTGTTGTGCCTCTTTGCTGACTGAATAAATAGAAGCTCCTTGTTCAGGCACAATAACAATAGGTATGTTGTCAGAGATGCCGTGACTCTTCAACCACTGTTCCGTCTCGCGGCAAGCGGTCCCATTGCCCAGACCTATTAAATCCACCCTGCAACAAGGTTAACTATGATATTATCTCTATCTATATCTATCTATCTATAAATAGCCTATGTGGTGTCCCACTGCTGGGCAAAGGCCTCCCCTCTATCGATATTATCTGAATTCCAAAATAAATATGTTACCCATCATATAATGCAACACTCTGATGCACTATTTCAATCCAGTATTTTCAGCATAAATGTCAGTCGTCCCCAAGAGAATGTGTATAAATACTTCATTCAATTTAATTACAAAAAAAAAATTCACCAAGCTCAAAAGATTCGGCATAATCAAATCTTTCTAATAACTTTCGATTAATACTCCATTTATGTGCAATATAAGCTTGCTGTGATTGTCCATACACCGATATACAGCAAAAAGATATTTATAATTCAGTTTGAAAAGATTCCTATATTTCACAGATTCTAATTAAAATGAAAACAAGCAAATTCAATTGATACCCACATTAACTTTTCACAGCCCATTTAGGGTCTGACTGAAGCACTACCATTACACCTAATTGTACCCGAAAAGCAGCAGTGGCCTGCATGCTATGTCCATAACTTATCGACGGTGGAAAGGAAAAAGTTACCAAGCGCCATGTTGCTAATTTTGCAACGGAGCTGTTTATACATGAATTTTTTCAAAGAAAAATTGCAGAAATTTGTTTATTAGAGGTATTTGAAAAAATTCAAGGATTGATTGACTGGCGCTTGGTAACTTTTACCTTTCCACCGTCAATATAATAATTATACGATATTTGTCATTTAAATGTTACCCATGCTTGTTTAACTTTGATTGCAACTGTTTAGCTGCCACATCATTCTGGTTATGACTACGTAAATCTAGATATATGGTGAAAGCTTCTAGCTTTTCTCCGTTACAGTCTATAATGCCCACCTGAAATGGATTTTTAGAACAACATAAATAAATTACAATATTGGAAAACGGAATGTATGTATGCATGGTAAAAGCAGTGATTGCCAAGTAAAGGGGCATCAACAATTAATTGCATGTAAGACTATGTATAAGAAAGTACACACAAAATATCACAAGATAGTGACAGATTTAGAAAAAATGTATGCTAATAATTTTAGAGTCTAAACAAGATCTTAAAAACTGGATAATTGAAAATGATTATCAAATTTTTCTGTACTTGCTGACTATGCTCACACATAGTCTAAGGAGCACTGAGGAGTATAAACACATTCAGACATAATAAGGATTATAACTTTTAAGAATCAAAAAAGAACAAGGAACACATTACATTACTTACAAGAAACAGGAAAAATGCAGCAAACCACTTAGAAATGAGATGGTGAGATAGAGCCTAAAGATGTGTAGGACTTACCTTACAACCTGCTTTGAATCCAGGGTCAAGCCCCGCTATTCTTCTGTTCTTCACAGGTTCTGTCAGCAAATATTTTTCTAAATTCGCTGTGAAGGTTTTAATTGCTTCTTTTTGTGCAGTCACGGTCAATTCAGATCTAATTTGTCTTGAAAGCCATGGTTTAATCAGGCGGTTGTAAGCGTCGCCTAGTCCCTTTCGCACCCAACAACCGCTTTTCCATAGAGTTAGGCAGAACCTATAAGATATTACCTATAGAATTAAACGAACACTGCTACAAGGCATATTATAAGGAATTTTATATCAAGGAAAAACCTCTCTTTTTAGTGGACTAGCACCATATACCATAGAATACAATAACTGGCAGTACAATATAAGTGCACAATTTACCTTTCTAGTTTATTATAAAACCAATCAGGTATATTCAATTTGATACTAAGAATTTTTTCATTTTCTCCCCTATTAATGGCCAATGTTTGATGACATTTTACATATTGTACTGGACACTTCCAGTCAAAATAGATTTTATATGTTTCAGGATTTGATTTTGTATCCATTTTTTTCTTTTCATTCTCATTCTTCTCTTTTGCAGAAGTTCTTGTCTGACTGCTTTGTAGTGTAAACCTCGTCTCTGTTTTCCTGTCAAGTCAGAATATAAAGGACTTGTAAACATTCATTATTATGATGAAATATTCATTAATGTGAACATAAAGTAGCAGAGAGAGGGTGAATGAAAAATAGTAAGAACCCACTGAAGTACTTATAAACAGTGAGAACATAACTGACAAAGTCATAGCAAAAACTAGCGCAAGCAAGGCGCCGCAGGCGCAGCTATGCAAACTGTCGCTTTGCCAAAATTATCAATACACTATAGATATACTATACACGGGCAACAATTGGTACTTAGCTAGGAAAATTGTACAATCATCTCAGTGCTTTGGACTATACCTAAAGTGTTTACCGATGGTTATTGTTAGAGAAAAATATTAGGCAGGTAGCTTGACCACTAACTCACATCTCTGTCAATTTAGAACAGAGAATCATCCTAGAGTGACAGCAGATCTATAGAAATTACATGGATTGTGGGACAAGTGGAGACTTAAAAAAATTTACAGGTAGTATTATAGGGAATCTTAAAACTTTCTTACAATTCTCTTATATATTGCAGAATTCTGGCATCCTTGTATATAATGTCTGCCACTATATGTGTTATGTGAGATTCAACTTTATCAAGTGTTGCCAGCTCTTCATTAGTAAGGTCACACAGCATTGTCAAATCTATAAAGTTACCGTTCAATGCTTTAATTGCGTATGGTTCAAGACCCAAATTACGAGCTCTCTCCGCTAATGACATGGTATGTGATTTCAATGGTGCATACTGTAAAAGCAAGGTAAGAAAATTATTTCCTACATGGATTAGTTTATTTGTTAAGTGCTGAATATCCAGAATATGAGTAGGAATATAAATATTGAGAAGGTAAAAACCTATCCAGAATTGTAAAGAAGCACAGATATTTTTGTTTATTAGACAACATCAGTAGTTGTATTGTAAGTCTAGGATAGGATAGTTTTTATCAATTATCATCACTGGGATGTGACACATGCCGACTTAGTGTGGTCATTTACAACTAATTAATTTAACATTATAATTGAACCAAAGAAACATGTAGCAAAGTTTGCTAGTACATATATAGAGACAGGGATTACAATAGGGATAATATTAGTATCACTATGTATGTATAATGATTAGATTTACGTTTAATGTGACTAAATTATTAGTAGAGAGTATTATTCTTATGCACATGACAAACTGGTTTTGTTGTGTACACCTTAATATTGTTTACTACATTTATCACGAATATGTAGACATATCACTTATTCGGTGCAACAATGTTTTAACTACAGTTTTAGAAATTTTACAGGAGAATCGATCAAAGATTTGTTTTGAAGGTATGGCGTTTTGAAGAGACTTATTACAATTGTCATGATTTTGAAAGCCAGTTCAAATAAACATAAATTAAATTCTGTCGATGCTTCCCCCGAAGCAATCTTCTTTCTGCGCATTTTGTCATACTTCGCTTGTTATTCAAAAAAACTGTAGTTATGACATTGTTGCACCAAATGAGCGATATGTGGTGGTGGTTGGGCATGTGGTATAGATTCAATAAATCAAAATAACTTACAATTAAGTCGAGTTCCGACATACTCTTGGCTTTCAATATGCTTTCCTGCAATTCTAGTGTAAATTTTTTGGATTTTGTCAAGTTTTGTAACACAGACTCGACCTTCTTTTTAAACTGGACAACATTTTGGTAACTTTCATACAACTCTAGCAGTCTGGAATGGTTTCATAACAATTTAACAAAAACATTTCTATGCCTTAAAAAATGGATATATTAGATGTTTTATTTTAAGTGATGTTAAATTTTTTGCCTCCTCTATGTACCCCACCTAATAATAGTGACTGTAATAAATAAATTTATGTGGATATTTTGTTTTTTTTAAGTATCACAAAAATTTATTTGTATATGGCATATGGGCACACTAACCTGCTCAGGTTATTAAGAGGATATATGTGGAATAAAAGTTTTATGTAATTAACCAATAACAATTAAGTTTAACATATTACCGATCTGGCGCCAGATGTTCCACAGCATCCTTCCGGTATCTCGCAATAAATGGCAGGGTGCAGCCTTCCGTTAGGAGCGCAATGAATTTTCGTGCCAGACTGTGAGGGATTTTATCAGAATGTGAAAGCATATCCGCTTCATCCCAGACATCGGACACCTTATCCGGTATATGCGAATCATTAGTAAGCCCAGTGGGCCCACTGCTTTCATCGTTGTCTTGCTGGACGATTTTCTTTGACCGCCCCTTCTTTGCTGCTTTTGTAGGTGCGTTCTCAGGATCACTATAACATTCAACCTCATCGTTTTTGGTTCTCTTGGGCTTTTGTTGTAGTTTATTAGTTAATCTTTTCTTGGGCACTAATGTGTCGGCTTCATCGTTGACCGTTGGTGCTTTTCTCTTTCTTGTCAATGTTTTAGATTTTTCCATTTTGAAGAAAGTAATCTACTATAAGATCACAGTGCGGGGAACTTCTAGCTATCAAACAAATTAATATGTTACTTATTAAATTTGAATATCATATACGTTTCGCCGTATACTAAAAAGTAATACACAGAAGCAATATCGCACAACTGATTTTTGTAAAGCAATAACAAGATCTTTTGTGTAACAGTTTACCTCAAGTTGAAGTAACAGCTTCAGTTCCAAAACTGCATCTGTTACGGAGTCGATTTCACAAATATTAGTTAAACCGTTTAATATTTTATCTAGTGAATTTGGGTCAGATAAAATTCCGAGATATTTTAATCCCCTGCAAACCGACTACTTGACCTTCATTTCTGATTTTATGTATAATAATTTTCATCGTGCATATACAATCATTTATACACACAGCATATTCTGTTATTCAGTAACGACTATTGGAACTGTTATTTGAATGTCATAAAAACAGTGATACAGGTAATTAATTTTGCATAGAGTATAGCTAAGTCTTATTTAAAAAATAAGTAGATATACGCACTTGAAGTTTTAGATATCTATAATATTATAGTACATTGTACTAAATTGTACAATACTTGTGTATGAATAAGTTGACGAATAAATCATTTACGTAATACTCGTATAGTAAACCATGAGTAGTTTACATTTTTTATTTCACCTAATAAACCATGGTTTAAAATGTTTACAGAAATGCATTGAGCACCATCTTTTAGGTTATTTAACATTGTCCATATTCTTCTGATATCTCTAACCAGAAAACTTATAAATTGTTTGGCACAGATAAGGTTGCCCTCAAGACAGAAAAAATGTTAGTTATTATCATAGAAATATTTGTCCTGGATGGAAATCCAACCCCACCCACTTTACCAATGGGTAAATTATGATTATAGCCAGTCAGCCTATAAAAGATAAGCTCAAGTTGTAACATCAAGTTTTTATATCGGTTTAAATGTGAATAAAAGAAAAATCAATCTTAATTTAACAATTTTTAATCTTTAAAAATTTCCTTTTTATTTTATGATCCCATCCTATACATATAGGTTGTAATAGAAATATTTCTTCATACTTTAGCTGCGACTTTTCTGAAAGTAAAAAAGTCATTATAAATTCAATATTCAATAAAAAATTCTTTGCTTTATATTATTTCAATGAAATTATGTGTTTTCTCTCTTTATAGTATTTCTTTATATCTCTCTTTATATTATTTCAATGAAAAAATGTTTATACATTAATATTTGTTTGTGTACATGTGCTTCATTACAAATGTATATTACTCGGTCATTAATTGATTATTTATTGATTTTATTAATTTATCATTGCAGCTATAGAAAATATCAAGTAACAATATATAAAGGAGTTCATTGAATGCAAGTTATAAAAAATGCACATATATACCTAATGTCTCCAGAAATGTTTCAAAAGTGTCTTTGTTTCTAACAACACTAGCTAGGTAGATTTCAAGGTCATTGTTTTTCCTAAAGAAACACTGCATTACATTGCATAATGGCAGGAAAAGTTCTGGATCATAAACTATATCTGCACCAATTATAATGTTGGGTACAGTTTCATCTGGTACATCATCAACAGTATTCCAATCAAGCATTCTTACACCTGCAATAGAAATAATTATTCCCTTTCTTACTTTCATTTCCAATGTTCGTTATTACTTAGTAGTCATAATTCAATGACACCCAGAAAAACAAAAAAAATGTTGATTAAAAAAACAGCGAAGAACCTTTAATCATCTGAGCTCTTGTTCCAGTCTTAGGTGAGCACACTTGTGTTGGGACTGGGTGTAATAAAAATACTTATATAGGAATAGTACAGGCACTGCTTGGTTTGGGAATAGGTAACGGTTTGAGAGAGTGTCCCAAAATATTATTATTATTAATTGTCATTATACAAATACAAAACCTTACTGTATCACAGGTCTCTGTCTTATATTTGCAGTTTAAAATAATAGCATACCTAAAGATTTTTGCTGCTTAGTGAACATTGTTATATCATGTCTTTCCTCCTCTTCGAAGTCAGGAAAATTTATCTTTATGTTATCCTTTATAGTGTTTAGAACTTCTTCGTGGCAGTCAGTTAATATTAACGATTGGATGTTACAATGTCTAGCAATCGCCACACCTGTGAATCCTACACCGGACCCCAGTTCCAATACTTTTTTATTATCCATTATTTCCTTATTACACAGTGCCCAATCCGCCAGCATAAATGCAGCCTAAAATATCATGTTTGATTGAATAATTGATTGTTAATATAACAAAATGTTATTGTAGTGTTAGCGTCCAAGTTAAATTCTTCATGAATTAGATTTTCATCTTGAAAATCATTTCATACATTCCCAATTTTTTTTTTAATATTTTTCTTTACACCATAAACAGTAAAGCAGTACTTTAAGCAGTAAACTTGAATAATTTAATTGACTGTTTCTTATAATGAGACTATTATGGGAATTGTGTATTGAAATATTTATAAGTACTAGTAATAATAGTTTTTTTATGTGTGTAATTTATTCAATGTGTAGTTCAAAGCATGACAATACCTCCCAAGTTTTCATTCCGGTAGTACCATGCACGACCATGTTTTTAGTTTCCTTTATTGTGATTAAATATTCGTTATTCTTAAAAACGTAATGACGGTAACAAAATTCATCATTTTCCGATGACTTCTCCATTTGAGAGCAAAGAAATAGATATATTTCATCGTGTATTTCTTGTTCTCTTTCTATGTAGGAAAGCAATTTTTTGAAGAATATCCTACAAAAATCACTATTCAATGGATATTGCTGAAACCGATCCAGATGTATTGTTGAATGTAAAAAATCTCTCTGTACCTCTGGAGTGAGATTATCTATTTCGTCAATCTGAAAAACGAGTCAATATAAAATAGAATAGCGTATAAAAAATAATAATTTTACAAAATTGAGAGATTTACGTACATTTAATGAAAATTTCAAGGATCCTCTTAGAAAGTGCTGGGTTAGTTTATTTATGACTCCTTGAGTTTCACCGTTATTATTTGACAACATGCCGATATCAACGTAAGTATTCTACAATAGTCAATAGTAGATTTCTATTTCTTGTATTTTAAAACGTCAAGGAACAACCTGGATTGAAAGTTTACATTACTCTCTTACTCTCTTTTTCTCTCTCTATAGTGAGTATAGTGTTTTTTATTTACTTTTTACCACTACAGTACACTAATCAACCTGTCAATGGGAAGTAGTATGGGAATAATCAAGAATAACAATTATGTAGTTAGAAGTTAGAAATATAACAAAACAAACTTTACAGCTGTTTTGCTTTTGACGGCTAACATTACTTTTAAACCCAGAGCAGTTTTGGATTCCATCTTTTAAGGTAACATAAGTGTTTATCTAAAGAAATTTCATGATAAATTTAATAAATTGATCAATAATAAAAAGTTATACAAGTTGGATGTATGTTTGTATATTCATAGTCCTAGCAGCAATATTAATAAGAAATTGCTGTCATGGTCATGTATGTCAAGTGTCAAGCTAATTGTCACTGTAACTATGTAACTATTATCAATGTCAATATTTTAATTTCTTGACTACGATACGAAATTTATGAAAAAGAGCCATATAGATAAGAGTGTTGCATGACGAAAGATATTACGATATTGTTCTTAAATTCTTCGTAACATTCTTCTTACCCGTTTGTAACATAGGCATGTAATATATTGCTTGACAAAAATGACGAAAGAAAATGTACAGGAAAGTACTGGGGCTAGCTCCAAAGAAAGTGAGGTTAAAAAAGCCAACGAAGAAAAAGAGAACTCTTGGGGTTATGATCTTTACCCTGAAAGAAGAGGTACATTTAAAAGTAAAGTTACCAACGTCCTTATTGGCAAGGAGGGTAAAGAAAGCATCGAGAAATTTAAATGCGAAAAAAATGTTTATACATGTATTAAAGAGAGTAAGTGAAATTACTTACAATAAATAGTTCGTATGGTTATCTTCGTATACGTATACAAGTTCTAGTTCAATAAATTGTGCATAACTTGGGATGGATTAAGTTATAATTTGTAGCAGGTGTTTATGCGAAATAATCATTAGGGTTTGTAGAAGTTTACTAGAATGGAAAGCCATTCTCGATGTCGTAGCATTTGCAAGAAATCGAAAAAAGTAATGTTAGCCTCTAAATTGTGATATAATACACATGTGAAATTCTGCATACTTTTAACACTTGCTACTAGGTTTGGTGACTGTTATCTAACACACATTATTAAAACTTACCATTGCTTGACTTAAGCATACAATTCCATTCAATCGATCTCTGATCACTGTGATGATGGTATTAATAAAAGATGCTTAATATTTTAGTTGCTTAATGCTTTACTTATTTTAGGTCCAATTGTGAAAATCATGATGGCAGCACTCAAGAGCTCTGGTTGGTTAGTTGGGTTGTTATCATTAATATTATTCTGCTTAAGATTAAAAATTATAATGATGCTTGTGTTTCAGTCCCATTGACATAAGACGTCACATATCTTGTGAAGTTTGTGATTACTCAGTTAGTGGGGGCTATGATCCAGAATTGAACCAAGTAAGTATATGACTACTTTGCAATAGGGAATGATTATGAAAATGAGAAGATTCTTAATAAAATTTGTAATAAAGGGGTAGTTGCAAATGTGATCTACATATTAAAACACACTAAACACATACTGTAGAACACATTTTCTAAGGGTATTCCAGTAAATCCAATAATATTGTGATTTTAGTAAATATTGTTTTTATTTCTTAGATGAAGTTTAGAGGTATTCATTGTTACGGTATGTTCAGACTACGACAGAAATTCTGACATAAATGTCAGACATGAATGTCTGTACTTTTTACACTTATACGGAATTTTC
>DWEL01000143.1:0-11408 GCA_018245955.1 Myscelus nobilis
TCGTCAACTTTGATGCCCCTTTTGATGCCCGGTGCGACTGCACCGCTCGCACCCCCCAGCTACGCCACTGCTTTTAGCTATTGAACGCATATCCGATATCTGTCGGGATGGACGCACTTGTCGCGTGTGCGGCTATCGCGTCCGCGGCAGCGGCGTGCAGAGTCTAGCTCGGGACGCACTATGCGCAATGGCTCGTGCCCGTTCTGTACTCAATGTATTTGGTACGATTAGCAATCAACTTCAAATGACATCGTCAATCGCTAGTAAATATTACATTCAGAAGCATCGGTGAACATTATCGAAAACTAAAAATTGTCTACTATAATGCTGATAATGTGAATAATAATTTTTACATATACAATCTGTTATTGACAAAAACAAACAAACTCTTTAAAAGTGGACGTGAAATTAATGTAAAAAATTTATCCGCTTTAAACAATAAATAGAAATACAAACACTAAATAATGCTATTAAAATTTGGTGTATTACTGTCCTTACAGTTCGTATTCGACGAAATACTAATTTAATATTACTGTAACGATACAAAGCGATCATGGTAATGATAAAAAAGGTTGAGATGTAAACGGAGTATTAACATTTAAACATTCGTTGAGAATTAATAAATTCAATGACGAGATACGAGCTACGTGATAAAAAATAAACATAATGCGTACGGAGGGAATGGGCCGAGCCCGCCGCAGCGTCGGCTCGGCGCTGGCGGGCGCGGGCCGCCGCCGTCGCCAGTCGCGCCGCGCGCACCGACAGACCCTCGCGCCTGCCTCCGCCTTATCGCTCGCACCGGGATCGATCAGCTCGTCTCCGCGTTATTCCAGTGATAACGCAACCCCGCGACCGCTGCAACCCCACGCTCAGTGCCGTCGCGACTCCAGTGTCCCGATCCAAACGTGTGTTGTGCTGACATATGGCTTGTGCTTTTCAGTTATCGGATATTTTAATTTGTGTCTAACTTCAAGTTCGCAGTAAGTATAACCGTTGTTTGTAAATATGATAGGATATAGACTGAAATAACTTTGCTACTGAAATTAAATTGTAAATATTTTTCATAAATATCACAATACATGTATTAATTTAAAAGTCATTATCTATTTAAATGCGCTTAATGCTTTTACATGTAGATATTTTTGAATAATATCTTTACGTTTACAACCTTGATACATTTCACTTTTTACCATCAGTTGATTACACATACATTTACATTTTTATATCCTCTGATAATATTGATATTACAATAAAGTATTTATATTTAAAACCTTATTGAATGTATAACGTGAAACGTCCAAAAGGTGGTATTACAAATCATATAAAAATGACCTCGAAATTGAAGTTAGCCAAGATTTTTAAGAAGCTAGCGATATGTCCGCTTTGGTTGCTGGAGCGTCAAAAACACGTATATTTATACACTCGAAAGTCCGACATTAAAGAGTTACTGAAAAGGAAGGAACAGAAACTGTTGACGAAGCGAGCAACGTTTATTTCAGGAGAGTTTGGTGCTTAGCTTTTTATAAATGCGTGTTACATTTTGTTTAAAGAAAACACGTTCAGTAAAGCGTATATTATTCTCCACAGTATATTATTATTAGTAATAAATATCAGTTTAAGGAACATAAATTCGTGATAGGTATGTCTAAAATATTCTGTTTTCCTCGTTTTTAGGGCGTGACAGGAATTTATTTATTCGGGCAACAAAATAGGGAAGCGAGTATTAAGCAACAATGCGTTAAAATATTGATTTATATTAACCACCTCTAAAATATAGTAAATGGAAAAACATTTCAAAATATTCATCGCCATTTTCGCAGTCATTAGCGAACCCATCGAGACTGGAAGTAAACGCCGACGTAATCCCACTGATTTTAATATCGCGAACGCTTTGTTTATTTCATAATTTCTCACGCGCATCAATTATTGCATGACACTTTGTCATCGCGAAGAGAATGAGACAAAAACGTTAAACATACTATTAATGTTTATACTTGATAAATCTTCCAAGGAACAAATGGTCTACTTTACACGTTTATCTAACTGAAGTCGCATACAAGTAGCATTAAAAAAATAATAATCTTAGTTTTTTAATTTATTAGTTTCTCATGAAATAATTGAACTATAATACATATTTTACGTAAACATCTAATAATAGGACCGTCATTGCCATCAATGGCTAATGATTTACGTTAGTTTTACGTTACATACCCTAACGACTGCCTACCATTACCTTTTATAATAAACACTGGTCCGTGATTATGGTGCTGAGAGTTCCTGCCAACCTCTCAGCGAGAGAAGCTTTTTATTTAAACATACCTATATGAACTTAATGATGCTTACGATGCCGTTATATGACTACTCGTCGCAATTACACTAATAAGCTCATGTTTATTTTTACTGTTTTAGACGAAACATAATGGATTCCATTTCCCCTTTAATCTGCTATAAGTAGCGAGCTATCGAGCCGCCCCAATAATAGTGAAACGAAAAAGCGGAAACGAAAGATAAAAGAAAAATATAGGCTCCTGTTTTGTGTTTTTAATTACAAACTCGTTTTATCCGTATCAGTTCTACACGAACATGTGTCTTATGATGTACAAAAAACATCCGAGAACAGAGCTCATTCAGAGCAGTCAGCACAGCGCGCGCATCTGCGACCTGGATGCCACCAGACCGTCTCGTGAATTAATCTGATCAATTCATCAATGTAGGTTTCCATAATTAAACGGTTATTCTAGACCCTCGTTCCGTTATTCGCTTTTCAATTTTCAATGTCACGCCACTTACGAGCGTAATTACAAAATACTCGAGTGACATCTAAAAATGGATCTGGAAAACCCGTTGTGCCGGGATAAAATCCAGCTCCATCAGTCGTATCGCTCACCGCGAGCCGTATAATCGATATCAGTATTCGATTAAGAGGCCGCAAGTAAATTTAATCGATATAACATGTTAATTCTAGCTGTACGAAGGGCACCCAAGAATATTTGCATTGGCGAACACTTACAAGTATTCCTAACATGAAAAATTTATGTTGAATGATAGTATTATGTTGGTAGATTTTGATATATGTATGTATTTATAATATATTATATGTCATTGAATTCCAGGAGACTATCAAATATTTTTGTTTCATTTCGCGAACGTCGAACTAATTCCCTCGTACACACAATTTAATTTCTAACATCTGTGCATGCCATCATATCCATGCATGCACCAAACAACCCGGGCTTAAGAAATTGAAATTTTCAACAAGATAACCGTTAGATAATAAATGAATAATAGAATAACAAATTGATAAATACGATTGATTACCATAGCGACCGTATTTAGAATCTGGATTCTAATCGGTTAATGATCCATCAATAATGTCGACTGCCACAACCAAATTAATACCAATGCATATTAATATAATTAAAAAAATCGAAGTAGATTGATAGAATAGAACTGTTTATCATTTCATTAATGCAGTCAACCGGTGGAATACTATGTTGCAATGGCTGATACAAGTTGTGTTTTTTCATCGTACACATAATTATGTACAATGTCACGCTTAATTAAACATTTCTATTGATGGGATCAATAGTAATATACACGGGACAATGGACTAATTGACAACTTTTACATTCATGAAAATAGGAAGAGTTGGTAAAGTACTAAAGCTATTTTCCAAATGACTTTTTACAATTTTGTTTGAAATATATTCCCATAACAATCTATATTGATACGTTCATTTAAAAGTAGTTCTCACTCAAATTATCGAAAATAATGATTAGGCTTGAGAACTCACCGTGAATGTATATTCAAACATTTTAAAAAGTTAAAAAAAGAACAAATTAGACATGAGACTGGTTTTGCGTAACTCCGGAAGCGAACAGGTTCCATGTATCAATGATACATTAGTATCAATTAGAATTTTAATTTTGACTAATGAAAGATACTCTCGACGCCACTGTCGTCGGACGGGAATCGCTTTTTCCGAACACATTACGTCGATTGAGTAACAACAACTGCTTTCACTGGATACAACTTGTTATTACAATAGTACACGCAACTGTTTTTAGGTAACTGTGTACTGTTTGTCGATAATATCTGACCACGTTACGATCACTTAGGTTCACTTGCACTCAATCTTGCCTAACGTACGAGTAACATGTGGCTATTACTTGTTGATGACCATAATTGGCGTTGAGTTGCTGTTATGTGTGGGGTAATTAAAATTACGATAGGAAAGACGAAACATGTAACGCATTGATGCCAAATGTTTTCCTATGAAACGAGCAATTAGCGCTACCGTAACAAATTCTTGTATTACAGGTACACGTTTACATATTATTGTAGTTACTAAAACTACCTATCCTGTACTTGTGATTTTCCACGTAACGTACCTACAGTTTTAATTGTAGGAACGGTGGTGTTGCAAGTGAAGATAGGAAATAGAACTGGATAGATTTCTAACATGGTCACTAACATTTATCAGTATTGCAACTGTACTTATTTTTATATATAGGTACAGGTTCTATTACAATACAAACCAATGCCCAACACCGCTTCAAGTATTGAAGCAGGCAGGAAAATAAGAATGCATTTTTTTTGCCATTATTCGATGCTCTACCTGAATGGTTCGACAAAAGGTGGATTCCCTTTACGCCACTGCCGACTAGTAATGATATTACAGATCCCAACGCGTTGCACGTATACAATATCCATCCATCCCTTCGAGACCAAACTGTGTAATACGGGCATGCTACACGTTGATGTCAATGTCAATATTGCAATGCACACCCAAAAATACATCAAGTCTTCGAGAAATAGCAGAAGCAAGATGCTATCATTTGAACGTCGTGCTACAAAACAATTTCAAAGAATTTAAAGGAGGACATAGCTAAAGCAATTGTTACTTTAAGTAACCAAGATAAAGAGATATATATAAACCCCGCAATTATCACATACCACCCGTATTCTGGAC
Organism: Myscelus nobilis; assembly: GCA_018245955.1. NCBI lineage: Eukaryota > Metazoa > Arthropoda > Insecta > Lepidoptera > Hesperiidae > Myscelus > Myscelus nobilis. The sequence continues at coordinate 4,973 of DWEL01000143.1, forward strand.
TATAGATATTAGCATTTGGTATAGATAATTATTGTCGGAAATGTCGAAATAAAGCAGCAGATAATTATAGATGTTTGGCACATACTTTGCATTCAATTTATTTTATGACCGGTGTTCATGGTCGTTAATTTTTAATTTACAAGTAACTTAGAAAGGAAAGAAATTAAAAAATTATGTCGCTCTTTCCTCTGTTTATGAATGTAGTGTAGGTATGCTTTGAATGCCGATTTATGTATGCGAATATTAAGTAATTACATATTAGTACCTACAGTATATCGAAAATTCAATCTGTCATGGGTCGCAAGCTTGTGGTAATCGAGAACAACTTTTGAAACCTTTAAACCTGAACAATTGAAAATATTTTTAATAACAATAACTGTGGCTGCTTCCAGATAGAATTTACGATTTTATTTGTTGTAAGATATATGTGTTTAGGTACTGCATTGATCTCATAACATTCAAGTCATAGTTCTTCAAAGTGAGGATAATTCTCAACCTCATATCCACGATTGACTAGTAAAGAATATCGATAAATATTAAGTCCACGTGTTGTATAAAACAATGAAAAGTATGTAATAAATAATTTTAAAGTAATTCTAAGATGGAAATGCACCAATACAGGAATATAAAAATTGGAGTTACATATGTATTTTACAAAAACATAAAAACTTATGTAATGTACATATATGTAAAAAAAGAACTTATGCAACCATGATAATTATTTTGTACTTCTTAGCTATAGAACTACATCCTGCTCAACGCGTGCAATTATGTATTTAACAAAACGTGAACAGAGATTCACATGAACGCAAGCAATACATACAGATCCTATCAAAACATACCACCAGCCTTTTGTATGATATGGTCATTTTCAAAATTTATTTTATAATTAACGCTTTTGTACGAAAAAGCTCAAATGATTCCGTGACCGTGAAGCATAACGAACGGCTAAAGATAATTACTTTAATTGGTAAATTCTTCACATCTTACGTGGAACAAATCACAAGCGTTAGTTCCGGATAAGTCTAAAGCGTCGTGATCCGATCTACTTGCTCCGTAAAAGTAAATCGCATTTTCGTTTCGTCGACGATCTTACTTGAGTATCCGGCGATCTTGGAAGAAATGTAACAGATAAACACCATTCTTTAAGTACAACTGTACCTACATCCATCGGGCTGCTCGACAACGTCACGCTTATGAGAGCTCGCGTCGGAAGAATAAACATTGTAAAGTTTTCTTATTTCGTATTTTATATCTTTGTTTCTCATGTGCAACTTATTTACATTTACATTTCAAATTATTTTGTTACTTAACTCATTAAAAAGAAAACAAAGCCACTACATCTGTTTGTCCACTTCATCTCAATTACGCGTCACTTCTATTACTTTTCATAAGAGAAACTGCCAATAAATTTGAGAAATGCTATTAATGAATCTAACCCAATTTTGTTCGCGGTCTTTTGTTGGGTGTGTCAGTTGAGCTAAATTTTTATTAAGTGTTTTTGTATCCATATGCTTTATATAGTTTGTAGTTTTTAATTGTAATGTCTATTTTTTAAAATTGGATTCTGATATGTCATTCAAATGTTGTCATTGATCTTAGCATAGCGACCATTAGCAGTGATTTAATTATTTTCAGAATGTAATCTAATCGATCTATTATGTATATATACAAATTATACATACATACACACATACAATCACGCCAACTTCCCTAACAACAACAACGTGCTGACAAATTTCTTTCGCCTTTTCTACTTTCAATTAAGTCGACATACAGACTCTTATAGTAGAGATACCTACTTTTAACCTTATTACAAATTGTATGTATAGACACTACGTAATAACACTGCCGGAAATGATTTTGCATAATCACATGAATTTCAAACTATTGATCAGTGCACAGGACATGACGAACGCTTATGCGACAATTGCGTTTATTTATTTAATGACTCCCGGCGTTCGTATGGCCTGCTGATCAGGGCAATCGGGCGCGATCAAACGCTGCGTCATCCACTTCCGATTATTACGTTTTTCTTTCATTAAAACATTTTACAACTCCAGGCGGCGTATAAATGATTCGTTTTCTACAGACTCTTGAGTAACTTAAATACATTTCTTTCACAAAAGTTGCACAAAACATACGTGTGCTATCTTACTCGACTTTTCTTTTACAATATGGTAAAGTGATACGAGAACTGTACGTTATGTATAAACCGCTCACTTTCTTATAAACAAGATTAGAATACCACTAACATTTCCTCAATGGAATTTTTAATTCACGTTATCTTTATAAACGTCGTAAATATCTCGGGGCATATCTGTTAAAGTTCTAATTTCGTGACGGGAAATAGTCGGAGATATCCGCGCACCAAGTCGGGTTTGTTTTATTGCCCACAATTAATGTCTTCCCGCTTGATGCATTTGATTTACTTATAGTTGATTCGCGTTGGGCAGATCGCTTCCGACACCTTTGGATATTACGATATCTTATCGCATTCTGTAAGTGAACAGCTTTGAACCTTTTGCTGCGATTTGAAAGCCTTTCAACAAAATATAAACAAACAAAAACATTAACGAAAAAAGTGTAAGCTAACGCCGAAGTTTTAAGCCGATTAGTACAATAAAAATACAAACAAAATCTCTATAGCAGCGATTTATTTCTAACAAAAGAACGATCGCTTACACATAGCGTTATATTGTTTTCTTTGTTTACTGGAACGAAGGTAAGACTTTTATGAAGGCACGTTTTGTAGCAGATCGTAAAAGTTACATCTGCGTGTAGGTGGAGGCACTTGCGAAGGGCATTTCTCGTCAATGGCGGTGTCCGCCCACGGTGCGCGTGCGCCTTCCGCCCGCCCACATGCTTGTAAATTCTCCGCTTAACTGTACATACGACAAATTGCCCATGAAACCGGTGATGATCCTTTCATTGTGATTATATGACGCTTTCCTTTTCGCGATTACGTCTTTGTTACAACCCACTGGTGTCGTGTCCGTAATATATCGATAAAATGTCGATTCAATAATATCCAGCTGATTATCACGTCTATGCTGTGTGATACGTAATAACTTATTATCTTGTCCGGTTGACATTGAACGTAATATTTATTTGAACAGCCTGTGCCGTTGACTTACTGTATGACTTATTGTTTTATTAGCCATGTTGACATTGCGGTGTTGTCCTCTAAACTTATTTACCGATTGTTGAACGGGTTTTATACATTTAAAGTTATTTATTTACTGTGAGTGTAGTGAATTACGAAGTGAAAAAAATATTTCTAATTAAACGTCTCGTAGTATATGTAAGTAGAGGTAATTAAATAATCTCCGAAGAACTCATAAACGGCATTTACTGTCTAACAAGACATTGGTTTTTATATCTCTGTTTATTTCATGCGTTGCAGACATAGCCGTCTGTAATTAACTGTACCTACTCACAGAAGTTCCTCTTTTAGTACCTACGCGTTTGATCCAGCCCAACTGAAGACCAGGCAGTCCCCAGCCGTTCGTTCTGCATTTGTTACGTATAAAAACTATAAATAACGTTCCATTCTAGATAATACTAATGTAATACAATATAACATGAGACTCTTGAAAGTTTAAACTAAAACCTTGAAGCCAGATATTGAAAAAGCTTTCTGATGTTGCAAATCTAATCATTATCTAAAGATTGAATAATGAAGTAATTAGTAATATGCTAATTACTGATCAAATGTAATTTAGACAAAGACGAATACGTTATAATATAATACTATCTGCACAGTAACTATCAAATAATACTATGTAGTTCCGGTGGGCTCACGGCACGAAGCGCGCCGTGGTCGGTGCATGCCGATAACGCACAAAGCGCGGCATTCAACGCGAATCTCAATCAAAAATAGAAATCCGATTAATCCGCTTCCAATATGGACGAGAAACTCGTACTACTCTAATGATTGTTGAAAATACATATAGTTGTATTTGATTACTCAAACGAATATTATAATTATGTTATAGGTACTACATATTATGAATTATTAAAAAAAAAATTACTACCTACATTGTTTTATCTCTTTCATGTAATAGGATTAACTAATAGAGCATCCGATTGTTTAGAGCTGTAGAAATAAGATTATTTTCTTGTAACGTGTGAATAATTGGACAAATATGATAAATGCTGATTGCACATCAGGTATTCTTGTTATTAAATCGCTTAGTTGCGAGCAATGGCCAATTGTGTGTGATTAACGTGCAAGCAATTTATTATAATAGAAGTGATTTTTTACAGTTGTTTGAATAATCGATCAATTGCTACCAATAGAGATGAAATGAGTGGTGTAATTTAAGCGTAAACGACACACGATAAATCATTTTAACCACCAATAAACAACATTAAAGTAATGCAGTGTCTCTCTTTTATACTTAAATCCAACTTACAGTGACGACTATAGTACTGTACTTTTCGCCATTATTGTAATGTCAATCCATTTTAAACGTTTTGTTTAATCGGAATGAAAAGTTGATAACCTCATAACAATTATTCACTTATTTTGCCACGACTTTTATAATGTACGTTACACTGTCATTAACCGATGTTAAAAACGGCCGTTAAGGTCTAAAATAAACATAAAATTGTACCCAAACTGCTTAACAAGTAGTATACATCAAGGACTTTATAACAGTACCATACAATATTCCTAGAAGTCGTGGCCTTCATGCTTATGTCTTGCATTGAAATCCGTATGCAGGGTATTTTAAAAAGTTATTTAACTGGGCTTAATATTTTATTTCTCCGAATAAAAAACACGCCGCGGACGTATTAATATGTTTCTTTTTAATAAAATAGACCCGACTTTAATTTATAATCTATTTATCAAAATAAATAAAACTAGTGACTATGTTATATTTCGATTACTAGATGGCGCTACTTGTCTGTAAATTTTATGTAACAACATTCTATGCCATTTGATCCGTTTACTGGATTTTACTAAAAAGATTACTAATATTTAATAAGACAAAAAGCATTAACAACGACGAAGAGTAATTGGATGATAAGATTACCTTAAACTGATATCAAACTATAATAGCATTATTGTTTAAATTTATCATGACTGTACAGCCTGTTGGCATATAGTTTATACTTAAATGTTACGTATTAGTAACAGATAGTTGGTAAAAAAAGCAATATATGCATTGTCCCATATTAAAGTTAATTACAGACAATGTGTACGGGCCACCGTGACTACAACTTAACGCAGGATACACAAATGAGCTCAACACGTCATCTATAGAAATAATCTGTTGTTAAGAAGACGTAACAATTTATTCATTTTATTAATTTTATACCCTATAAGTAGTTAAAAAATGCAAATTGTAACACTGCATAAATTTCCTTGCATGTCGTACACACTGAGGTTCGAACCTCGTAGGTTTCCATTAGGCACTCTCACAAAGCCGCCCCATTGTCCTATTGATGGCGATAAAACATTATTTACGTGATGGAATTTTTATGTTTCCGATCCCTTCACGCCGCTCGCATGATGATCTTCACAATTTTATTAGAATTCACGCAGAATGTCTATTCATGTGTTATTATAAGGCAATTAAATTTTATTCTGGACATAACTTGAGATAAGAATGTCGTCAAGCTTTTTTAGCTCCATTAGAATTCTTAATTATCTTTCATGTAGACAATTCGATAAATATCTAGTTATCTTTAATAAACTCTGCGAAGCGTAATTGACATTGAACTCAATTAGCAAATATTTCAACGCATAAATTTTTTAATATGTGAATATTTTAATAACGTACAAGTTGCATCATGCTATAATTTAAAATTCATCAAAGTATGTATATTACGTTTAAATGTACACAATATGCATACAGCTCGCAGTCATCTAATAGAAAAGATGTTTGGACATGATTTTAATTTTTCAAAGTTTGCTTTTGGTAAAGTCATAGGAAACATTCATCTCTGAATGTTTTTTATTTGATTTTCAGTCAAGCGTCGCCTGCGCGCCGCCGCAGAGCGTCTGCTCCATGAGAATTCCTGGCATGAGGTGAGTCATCCGCGGTATTTATATACCTAATGTACTAGCAACTTTACAACCACATTGAGATTTCTGGTAAATGCAAAGGGCCTTAACGCATAAACAATGTAACATCTGGGGCGTTAGTGTTACGTGCCAAGCGCTCGAATGTTTCGATCTGCGATCTACAGTTTATTACTCCAATAGAACAGAGATATATATTTTTTTGGGTTACAATTTCAGTTGCTGTTATGTTTGCTGGTTCACTCGTATGGTTAGGCGCTTAATGATGTTAGAAGGTGTTTTGTATTGCGTATTCGTGAGTGCGCTATTAGTGAGAAGCAGTGCACGTATTAGCTAGCGCGCACCTGTCTCGCAGCGATGTCAATGGCCGTCACATGCGGCCCCAGCGTACTCATCTGTGCT
>DWEL01000144.1:0-11392 GCA_018245955.1 Myscelus nobilis
ACAATAAGTTATCAATCACGTTGGTCGGCTAGTACGGGAAATCGTGCGCAGTGAACACATGGAGCTATGGCAATCGTCGCTTTAAAGTTGTACTGAAATGCCAAACAAGAATCTGACCTCAGCATATTGTAGCTGATTTAGCTGCGGGTTCGTCTGCGAGGTTTTGAACACATAATGGATACAAAAATCGTTGTTTTCAAATTTAACTCACCAATGACGTAAGTAGCGAATAGACCTAAAATAGAAGAATAAAATACTTCGATAGGCTATTTTGGCCTCCAAGACGAAAAATAAAATATGTATTCATTGTTAAAAAAAAACGAACACAATGAACAAAGACAACGAATTATTAATGTTATATATGTATTATTTGCGAAGATCTAAGGTTCCGAAATTATGTCCCAGATTTTACATTCACGTGAACATCAGTTCTGTGTGAAACGCATTGAATATTTGAAATTAATTTGTGATGCAAACAATTTAAAAGAAAACTTAATCTTCATACCAAATGAATAAAAGCAAAGTATAAAAATGTACAACTTTAAATCATAATTGAGAAAAAGCGTTTAATGCATGTTTTCAAATGTGTTCTCTTCTTATTTTTCGAAAATCATACGGAGAAACTTCGGCGATAATAATATGTTTTTTTTATATATAGGTTGTTCCTTATTTTGTTGACTCGTTTGGTAATTAGTTTACGTTAAAAATGGAGCATATAATAACTGTTTCTAATATATATGTATATAAGGAGCTGCGAATACTTAAAAATAGAGAATTAGTAAAACACATAGAGAAGGCACGGCACGGGGGAATCATTCGGGATGAAACAAATAATTCAATCACTGTGCAAAAACAAGAACTGTTACAAAAGAAAGCCACGTAACTATAATATAATCGATAGCCTTTGTAAACGTTTAATAAATATCATAAGCAGTTTTTATTTAGGCGCATACTTTTCAAAATGTACTCATCACGTAACTTTACTCATCACCTGTACTCGCAGCGCCTTAAAGTAAATATTATCCTCGTGTCTGATTCATATAGATATGTTGCAGGCGAAGTCACCCCGCCGCTGTATCGATCCCGGCTCGCTATCATTAAAATTCCGCAGGTGGCTGGCCACAATTCAGGCCGGAATCGTCCGGATGTGAAGCGTTTCATTTCCACGGTAAACAATACAAGAGAAGACCGTAGTGACAGTATAGTGACGTACTGGTTGTAAACAGGTTGCACGTGTTTATAGCCAGTATAGATAACATGCAGAACGGCGCAAGCTGGCTGCGATTCGCTCGTTCTTGTTGCATGGTAACCGTCTTCCGAGCGATACCGGTCGTGGAGTGCGCCGGCGCAGGGCGCGAGGCGCGAGGCGCGGTGCACCCAACTCGACGCAAGGATAGCATCAACTAAACGCCTGCAACGCGGCACAGGTGCATTATACATATAATACTATTCTGTAACATTCTTACAACTTTCAGATGTTCCGTGTTGAACTCGCGTCGCGGACGCTTCCAATGTTGTTGAAGAAGTGCGGCTTTATGGGCATGCTTCGCGTGAACAAAACAAGTTTAAACGGTCGATCAAACACCATACGGAAATTCCATTAATACATTGGTACAGTCACTTATGTCAGGTAATTGTTCTTGTTTTCCTATAGTATTTATAATCATATTATATATACTAAGCCACCCAACAATACGAGTTACACAAGCGCCTTAAATTCAGGTCGGCTCATATTAACTACATATCAATGCTCCATTTGACCTGCCGTTGCCAACGGTCTACAACTACTATTTAATAGAATCATATTATCTTTTTTGGTTTTGGATAAAAAATAAACTATTTTCCATAATATAAATATAACATACAGAACACAAGTAGATTGACTGTCAATTTCTAATTGACAAAAAGAAGCAGCAAGCGAAGTAACCTTTTAGGAATATTATAATGCTAATACTAAAACTGCAAATAGCAGTTGACACTGCATTACTTATCTACAATATTCCGACAGTGTATCAATTATTTCTATTAAAAATGTAATCAAAACTAAAGCGCCTAGAAATTGCAGCTATTTCGCGGTTCTCGCGCAAAAAATATTGCCAATCATATAAAAGCGGCTCGTTTTCTCGATGCCTAGAAAACATTTAAGCAAAAACAAATCTTTGCTATCTAGATTAATTAAGCTGATTAATTCGAAACATGTTAGTGATGAGGCTCATACATTGTAGTTTGTCATATAAATACCAGAGTGTAAATGCGACTTTGCGTATATTTGATTTCGTTACCTGCCCCTCCTACTATTGCCAGTATTTTCGATTTATATACAGATCAGATATCGCTAATTAATCTATTCAAAACAATATATTAGTCAGTGTGATCCATGACATAATCGAACATAAATGTCGCAAATTAATATCAGTTGTTTCAAAATAAAAGCTTGTAGAAATGAATAAAATCATCTACACTAAAACTAAGAAAACGAGAAAATGATATTTATGAATAATAAGCAGACTTGACTGTGAGAGACAGAATCACAAATTTTCGCCTATGTCAGATCTACATTGATATGATAAGTGTTGTATCTAAAAGGGTGGCCAGCTTCGTAGGACGAGTTTTAGTTATCGAGACGTAATTTGCGAACGAAAATTCTATATTAACATTTAAAATATACAGTAATTTTAACACATTTTCATGGTGCGTTGCATATCGCTTTAATTAAATGCCGATAACTCTACAATGCTTTAATTAATTAAATGTAATGAAAAAAACTATTAAAATAATATTATATTACTATGACAATCTATATATGTCTATGGTCTATGATTCCATATTATTAAAAATTGTGTTCTAAGTGATCGCATGAACTGGATCTTAGCTCCGGACTCAGTCGTTACTACTTTGATTAGGTTACACAAAATGTGTATCACACCATAATTCTTATCAGAATAATTATGTGTTAAGTGTAAATATGTATGTATTAAATGTAAAGTAAGTTATAGTTTTCGTTTTATATTAGCTTTACACATGGCTTCACACCAAGTTATTTATAAATAATTCGTATACTAATTACAAGAGACCAACAAACGAAAATAATTTTGTACTAGTCTATTGTATTGGTCTTCGATAGTTTCAGCAATACTTTATTTTCCTTAATGTCTAATGTACATTAATTCTGGCTGAATTACTGCATACATAACACTATCATACATATATTGAATCAATAATTGTTTCAGCAATCTGTCTACATGATATGATCTAAAGTACAGGTACGTTTTAAAAAAGAGCAAGGATAATACTTACATCGTCGCTATCATATTCTTCTATCTTAGCAGTTAAGTTCACTCCCTGGGCGGCGCTGTTCTTGGTGGCCAGACGCGCTAAGTTTTCAAGGTATTCACTGTTCATATCTTCGATATCGTCTTCATCGCTTGAAAGCACTTCTGCAGACAAATGAGATTAGTTCGCAAAAAAAAATCAACCAATCAAAGGACTAACGGTCGCCATGACGTCCTCATATAACATACTGGCGACTACCTTGAATACTCCCTGATGCCGTCAGCAGGGATTTGTATCCAAGAAAAAGTATTTTCTCAATTGTTTAAAAACCGCTTTTAAATATAGTATATATTTAGGAAATTACAATAATTCCTCGATATTCCTGTACAAAAGCTGATCAAAGCTCGAGCATAATAGAAACAAGCAGTGTAATGGTTTGTTTAAAGTTCGTCGAAGGAGCGACTAGGATTTATAATAAAAATCCAGTATTCTTTTTCTTTTCAAATAAATATATTATATGTATTCACATATGTAATGGATGCCGTTTAGTTATTTGCGACATGACATTACATATACATATACTCGACGTCCTATACAAGATGAACTTCTTTAAGTCTTTCAATTAAATTGTGAGGCTTCATAAAAAATGTGGAATCTCTGTCCAAAAATACGCTGATATTGTATTCTTCACTCCTTCATGAAAACCTAAACCCATTATGATTAAACTTATCCTTTATAAATTGTTCACTGAAACATTCTGGCTGAAACATTACTACAAAAAAACATCTGCTCCACTGATCTCTACCATGCAGGGAACTTAATAAGAAACCTTTTATAGGTGTCGAACATCATATATGTCATCATCAACATATAAAATTTCTTGGTATGAAAACTTGTTAAGAGTTTATTGTAATAAATGCATTTTATCTACTAAGATGTTATCATACTCAATTTAATCTGTCATATAACTAATAATAGTCATGTTTCAAGTTGACAGTTCATACCTTCATCATCGTCATCTTCATCCTCCTCTGAAGATGAATCGTCATCACCTTCGGCCTTGAGCTCGTAAGCGCGTTTAAGACCCTCAAATAGGACCAGACACGAAGGCATTATCTTTGGAACTACCTCATCAAGATTCGGTCGTTGCGGGCCCATTTCGAGCAGCGTACAAATGCCGAGGACGCATAACTTCCTGTCGTGAAGCCTTGAAAGGAAAGTTAAGACTCAATATTATTTTTACCAAAGTTACATACTATTTATCACTCAAATTTTAAAAGATTTTTAATCCATAGATATTTTATAATAAAATACGTAATTAATATATAATAGAGATGTTTTTTTAGAAATAAAATTTGGCAATAACCAAAAATTAAGCGAGGTAAATAAAAATCCGATACACATTTCGTGCTTAACTATATAGATAGAATAAGCGAGGATATAACAGTCCGTTTAACGCTCTCGCACTGAACGGGCAAGATTGAGAAGGACCTGAATAAGTTTCAAGGTAACTGATGGCAAGAAGTCACACAAAATCGAGAAGACAGATGCCTTTTACACACTGAGGGGTCACAGCACACAATTAAATAAAGTCAGAAAGTCATATATATATCTCATATGTGTAGTGTAATAATTCAAGTGTTTTGGAAAGGAAAAGTTTATATTATATCCTTTATACATACATAAATCCTTACCCCATAAAGCAATCAATATCATGTATCCACTGTGTGATAAAGTGCTGTGTGATTGAAGCATTTGGGACAGATTCTTGCAGCTTGTTGAGAATTGTGAACAGCAGATGTGGGTTATAGTAGAGCACCGCAATAAGCACCTGTAATGAAATTGGCAATGACAGACAAACTTTATAAATTACAGCAAATAACTATTATAATATAATTGTATGTAAATGTAATGGATGCAAATTAAGTTAAACAGACACATATACATGTACCTGAAGCAGCATTGTTCTAAGCTCCGAAGTCTTGACTTTTCTTGTAAGCCGATTGAGTACTAATTCAATGAAGGATGGTAAGCAGTTATCAATTTTTCCCGAGCACTGTAGAACCATCACTTCTAGAAGTTTAGCTGCATATATTTCGGCTTCATCTTCGGATTCCCAGTTTAGGACCTGTATTATGAAATACCGCATAGATTAGAGTAATTACTGTTTATAAGTAAATTTAAAAAAAAAACTATTTTTAAAAATTAATGTAGCCTAATTGATAAATATTGTGAGGAACATAAAAATAATAAAATGACATTCAAACATATTTCCCCTTACAAATTGCTATATACATATATGGATAAAATGGTTTTTGGTATCAAATGCAATATAGTTCTATATATATTTCTATATATTTATTTCAATTACTTCTTTTGATTGTTTTAATTTGCGTATTGCAGATTTCAGCAGATTGTGCAAATATGCGAGAGGCGGAAGGCGACGACGCAATAGAGTAATAACACCAGCTAAAGTCAACAGATTTTATTAAACTTTGCAATTCACTTATGGCTTATTTCATTGTAAAATCCCATAAGTCAATTTATGTATACATATGTATATTCGCATTGCAGCAGTAGCAGTTCTGATATAAAATAACCATCGATTTCTGGCATTAGCGCGGCTCAAGCAGTATATATATATCTATGTAATCTCTCGAAGCAGTTCGGTGTGAGTTGATTTTCGTATAATTGATTTGAAATGAATTTCGTATAATATTCCATTTTTAAATGTTACATTAGATCTTCCGTTCATTAACGAGTCTATTTTGGGTATTTCCAATTGTGCTGTGAACGGTAGCCAAACTTTGTGTATAGAATTATGGCTGTTAATCAATAGGCCATTGACTGAGTAGCCTCAGCTCGTGCCTTTACTAATAACGGGGATAACGAATTAAAGTACCGAGCGTTCTAAATTAAGCAAGCATTTCTACCAGGATGTCTCCAGTGCAAACTAAAAAATGTTTATAAACGTGCTAGGAGGCACTATTATTATAAGTATTAAAAATTTATTACAAAAATGAAATTTATAACATAAGAGAACAAAGCCGCAGGCAAGCATTATAATGTATTTGTTGCATCATTTAATGTATATGCATAGCGTTTAAGTTTTACGCCTAACTCATTACTAACTCAAATTCAAATGTTTCTTTTTTATTTATCTACATTTCATTGCGGCATGAGCCCTGAGATGTAATTGTATCTCTTTAGAACAAATTAAACAGTGAGGATAGAGATATTTGGCACGAGGCGCTTGCTGCCTACCCCGAAAGGGGATATTAATAAACCAACATGGTGCAATGCTGCTCATAGAGTAATATGGAAGTGGCACAAATTTAATGAAATCAACCCATCTGGGATACACAATAAATCACACACAAAGTAGAATTACACAGAAAGATTCGCAAACAATACAGGATTATATACTAAATAATGTATATGTTCTTAGTGCTGCATTGGCTTTAAACAAAGGTCAGTCAAATTATAATATGATAAGAGCAATAAATATACATAATAGTAATATATTTAAGATAATTGTATTCAGTTTTGTTTTATTTTCTAATAACTTTTTTCTAAATACTAACCTAATGTTTTCTAATAACTCTTTATTCCCACATTTTAAGCTATACTGTCTATATTCCTTTATGACAGAATGGAGCGAAATAACGTAATTTAGTGGAATAACGTTAAAATTAACATCACCTATTCCAAAAAACATTGCTACTAATACAAAAATTTGGCTTGTTTCGAATGATACAAATGTTGTTCGGTATTCGTAATTTACGTAAAGGCGATTTGAATCTGCGTCATACAAAGTATACTTTATATACATTTATTTGTATTCTTTATATTTCTTTTTTTAACCATGAAAAGCAGTAAATGTCTACAATCTAACTCATATGTTCAAAAAGACGATTTACTGCTGGAAATAACTAAAAATTAAGATCGATGAAAATCATAACAATTATATCTGCAACATTTGTGAGACACCGGCGATATCGACATTTGAGTTGTTGTTGAAATACATAAATGTCATTGCAATAATGCACCCATCTACCCACAAGTAATTTCGGTAGCATAAGCACTGTAAATGTTTGTTTTTATTTCATTATAGCTGCAGTATTACTAGATTATTCATGATATACATATATATCAGTTCACAGCTCAAAGAACAGACACACATAACTATATATTGCTTTTGGAATAACGAATTGTATAATATTCTGTTCTTGAGACATTGACATAAAGGTTATTAATAGGCAATAAGTTTTATGACGTCTACAATGCAAAGTTTCTTTCTTGAATGTTTCAAACATTGCACATTGAATGTATTATGGAAGCATTATTTTACTAAAAGAATGTTTAAGCAGTATCAAATTACTGACAATAGCAGTTATGCTGTTTACAAAAGACTAGTTCTTAGACAGGGGTTAACCCAGACAACGGCCCACAATATTTATAAGTACTGACTTCTGCCCTTATAATTTGAGGAACTCCTGAACTGATTTCGTGATTTTTTTTTACAAAAAATCTAAAATGTTATAAAATCTTAGTACAAATTTTTACTGTGAGATGTGTCTGGCTAAAAAGGTAAATATTGATGTGATTGCTTAAGGTAAATGAACTAAAAACTAATAGATACATAAATCAATGATCCTCCATTAGTTCTTTTTTTACTTGAAAATCAACATATTTGTTTCTACAGCCCTGCATCTTATCTTGTAATTTGGATAAGCTGTATGTCACTAAGTAAATTATTTAGAATCCTTACTGTATAAGAGCTCTTCTTTCTATTTTGAATTACAGGAAACAGCAACAATACACATATGTTACTTACCACTTTTATCATGTTGAACATAGCCAGCATGTGATTTTCATTGGATAGAAAAGCATTTGTATCCACTGTTATATAGTTGTGCAGGACTGGCATCATGTCAGTGAAGTAATCATAGCCGTCATTCTCAAAAACTTTATATATTAGTTCCAAAACTTTCCACATATCTTCAGATATTGTTTTGGCAGTCAAATTGCATAGCAATGTTAATGCCTCTTCATAATATTCTGAAATTACAAACAGTTTATTTAATGTATAGTTGAATTGGATAGAAAAGGCCAGCCACATGTCATCTATGTTATAGTTGTCAACTAACCGTGGATATTATGATGCAAAATATGTCCCACAACACGAAGCACAGTTTTCTCCATTTGGCCCATTATCTCAGGATTGTCCTCCATGACATTTAATACGGTCTCCATAGTGTTCAGCAGACCCATGGCTGTGATGGCTTTCTCATCAGATCCAGAGTCTGTTTCCACCACTTTGCTGAATGTTGTAGCAAGGTGCTCAATTATCTCAAATGCCATTGAAATTAACTGTTCTGTGTACAGAGGTACTATCTTTTGAAGCACATTTGCCACATTGTCATTTTCTGTTTCTCTTATTACTTTTAGTAATTCACTAGTTACAGCCTTTATTTGGGGTTCAAGTAAAGCATGGGTTTTCTCTTGCGATGATAGAAGAGTTTGCAGAGCAATTGCTGCCTCGACCTTTACAGGCAAATCAGAATCATTTAGCAGGGCATTGATTGTAAAATGCACCGATTCCACTAGTAGTGCCTCATTTTTAAAACGCACAGTAGCAAAACTGTGTAAAACCCAGCAGGCTCTGGCTCTCATATACCCATATTGACTACGGTACTCTGGCAAAACATACTGGCTTAGCAGACTTTCAACTTGGCCCTTATAGACTTTCTTTTTCAATAGTAAATCATTAAGAGTTCCCATCATGTGCAAAGCACCATCTCTCTGTTGAGGGCCACTCTCTAAGGCTTGCCCTGTCAAAACTTGCATACAAAAATGCATTGTCCTTTCCAACATTTCCTTTCGCTTCCGGCAGCATGATACAAGCAAGTTCTGTGCTGCAGTCACAGGGGACACAAAGTCTTCAAATATGTCTAAAATAAATTGATATCAAGGTATTTATTACTGTTCAATATACAACATTTAAACTTCAAAGTTTGCTTTATAATGTTAATAAAAATCTTACCAAATTTAATACGAATAAATTCATGAGGATCAGTAAACCATAAGTCTTCATCTGCATCGGAGTATGACATCAATGGAAAGAGAACGTCTTGGATGATGGCAAACATGTGTGGTTTGAGAAGTTTCCAAGAATGGGCATGACTAACACTGTGAAATTAATAGAAAAAACTACACTGAAACTGCACAAGAAAACTCAATTTCATGACATAAGTATAGTGTTCATTATTGTCCGCATCAAATTGTTTCCAAAATTTATTACTTGACAATAGAAATATCATACTTTATAATTTTTAGTACAAAACATTCAACTGAAATTGTTTTAATTGGCTGTGTTATATTATAAGGTAGACATACCATTGATCAATGTAGCTTAAGGTCTGTTGCAAGACTCTGGGCGAAACATACATTTTGTTTCTGTACTGATCTAACACTCGAAGAAGAACTTCAAGAATTCCACCTGTGAATGTTGTTAGATACCATTCAGCAAATTGTACATATTCTTCCTTCGTGTTAACAGGACTTCCATATCTACAACAGGCAATATCCATAAGTGTAAAGTTAATTGAAATATCAGTTCAAAAACATATTACAGCTATTTCTTTATTGTTACACAAATTGTAGGAAAACAACCAAACAGTAGATATTACTAGAATGACAACTGCTATCAATTCTTTTTTAAATAATTGTATCATTGCATTAGGCAAAGCCTCATTTGAATTTTGTCAAGCCAACGGCTCCCTAGGCTGTTACAGAGTCTATTCTGATTGGAAGTTGGTATGACTGTATGTATTTAATAACATTTGTATGTTTTATTTGACATGCCTTTCAAAAAGTCTATACAGTGTGTGTACAGCCCATTTCTTGCATTTCCACCATGGCAATTCCATGCGTTCATCTTCATCCACCTGTAGAGTGTTGGCAGGAATTGGTTTTTCCATGACGATTCTCAGTATCTCCATCCATTTGGTAAACACCTCCTTAGTGATCAAGTCCATTGGCAGCATGTACTAAAACCAAAGTGTATTTTATATTATTTTACCATTTAACAGTGATTTAAGAAAATCAATCTATATTAACAGAACAGAAACAGAATAATTGTATGACCAATTTGTTGGATTCATTACAATATATTAATGGTTTTCATAAATCTGCTCAAATTAGCCATCAATTCATATAAACCTTATCAAACATACTTACTTTTATGAGCCCATAAAAACATTTTAATATTTGCTTTTGAATTAGCACTGATTCAACAGATTGATCCGCTTGAAGGTTCAAAATCAAGTTGTACATCATAGGCAGAAGGAGATTCATAGCTTCTATTAATGGTGCCCTTTTCTCTCCAACATTATATTCATAGCACTTAATTAACTGATATAGGCAAAGAAGAGCTCCCATCCAGCAGTTTGGTTCAGGACTTTGTAAGTAAAGGTGAATTTTATCAACAACCTGGGTCCAGCGAGATGGAAAATCATTTTTTATAATTGCTTTCAAACAGACACAAAGTTGAACTCTTATTATTTCTGGTGCCTGGACTGTAGCCTCAACAATTATATCTCTTATCATTGCACGATCCTGCTCATGAACATGGAACGGTATAGGCTCTCCCTCTTCTGCCTCCTTCTCTTTCCATCCAGTTGTTATCAAATTTTTCAGATACACAACTCCAGCTTGTCTCACTGGTATAGAAACTTCATTTGACATAACCACTTGAAGGAGGGAAGGTGCAAAACCAATTATCTTGTGTATCTATAAACAAAGAACATTGAATGACAGTCATGAAAATAATTGAGAAATAAATGATTCACTTTCCTCTTAAATACTTCCTTTTTAAATTCATAACAAACCTACAAATAATTTTGCAAAAAATCTCATTTACACATTTACCACTCTTCTACGATTCATTTGAAAGATATTTCGTGATTGAAATTTTTTTTTCTAATACTATAAAAACACTGATTGTAGACAAATTTGCATGAGGTTATATTATAAGTCAACAATAGCTCAATGCAATAAAAGAAT
Organism: Myscelus nobilis; assembly: GCA_018245955.1. NCBI lineage: Eukaryota > Metazoa > Arthropoda > Insecta > Lepidoptera > Hesperiidae > Myscelus > Myscelus nobilis. The sequence goes on from DWEL01000144.1 coordinate 11,341, forward strand.
CAATCAGTAATTAAGTTAAGTTAAGTTACGATGATAGACTACAATATTTTAA